>JASAMV010001208.1:0-32719 GCA_030248065.1 Rhynchonema sp. JSB1_4
TTGTTCGGCACGTTTTCGACAGAGGTGGACAAACAGTTGATTGACGAGGCTTGGGACGAACTGTATTCTTGGTGTGAATCGAAGGATTACCATTTATTGCAAATGACCGCGATGGCAAGTGGCTGGAAGGACAATACGTGGGCCAATTTGCGACGCAAAGCTCCTCGTTAGTTATGGACAGTATGGTTGCAAGTTTGCCGGAAAACTATGCTTGCATGCTGAAAAAAAACGTTTTCTCGGAAATTTTTCCCTAATTTTTCCGAAATGTTTCCGGGCAAAAGGTTTCCTGTGTATTTGCCTGTACAAAGGGGTGCATTTGAGCAAAATGTGGTCTAAAATTATTTCATAGAGCAAAATCATGCTGGACAAGTCGATCAAAATGCATAAAAATGGTGTTCTTGCGCAAGTTGAGAGGTCGATGTCGCGAATTTCAGTTTTTTTGGAAAATTTTTAATGTTTTCCTTTCCAATATTTTTCCGGTCCCCGGAAAAATATCGGTTGGTTATTTTGGCCTCTGCAACCTGCAACTATAACGGACAGCTTGTGCCACGCACGGCGATTCAAACTGAATGGTTTTGACATTGTTGCAATGTTTAAAGGCATGAACACCGCTCGGTCCAGAACTTTATTTTTTTTTACAGTCGACAAACGACGCACGCAAGCAAACCGATCAGGGAAACGGAGGCAACTCAACCCCACTCGATGAAGTCGACGAAGTGGTGCTCACTTTGATCGGTATAAAATCGGACGCCGTTATGGGAATTGAGGAAGCGGTATGTATATCCCCTTATTTAATGTGCATAATGTCCTGGAACACAATTCTGTATTTTGGAGAACTGGTATTGATGCCCAAAAACTCTTGCTATCTGTTGCAGGAAGACGACCGCCAGCGGGACGCGCAACGACAAGTTGACCAGAACGCTGCATATCCGAAAAAAGAGAAAATATTCAGGTGCGTAAATGTAAATATAGCAAAAAATGACAGCTGTTATGTTATTATTCACATGTTTACAACTAGAACGGTTTAAATTATAAGACACGCGCTTCGCTGTACAGATCCAAACACACCGTCGTTTCCGGTGAGAACTGCTGTCGATGTCGATCACGAGGACGCTGAACCTTTCAGTAGATCGGCGCCAGCGACGCTTCAGGTAATATTTTTGCATTATGAAAAACAGCAAAAAATCGCACTGCTGAAGCCGTTTGTTAGCTCAGTGATAAAAACAAATTGTACTTTTGCTCCAGGGAGAATCAACAACGCAAGACTTTCGTGAATGGACAAAAGAAAATTCGCAAAATCGCTATCGCCGCACAACAAGCAGCAGCAGAACCGACAACAAAAGCGAAAAAAAAAGTCACGGTTTTCTTTATCTTTTGACTAAAAAAAAACCCGGCTGGTTGACAAACTTACTGTTGAGCCACTTTCAAATTGCCTGCACAAGAAGCGAAGCGACTCGTGGTGAATTCAATTTTTTTTAAAAAAATGTGCACAAAAAGAGAAATCAGCTGCGACGATTTACTTCAAAGTTCTTTGTGTCTTCAAATTAAATTACATAATTTCTGGAATGACCTGTTTTGTCTTTTTTAAGGACCGATGTTTCACGCAGATTGTAAGGCTGCATCATTTGTGACGCAAGAAAATGACCAATTTCAGATTCGTCTGGTTCAAGACCCCCAAGTCGTCGCAATGTACGTGTCGAGCAGTCTATTATTGACGAACATAATCAATTACGATTGGAGCTGACCAGAGCACAAATTTCGCTGACATTGGCGCAGAAAGAAAAGGTGGATTTGGAAAATGAACTGCTCCGAGAGAAGTTGGGAATCACAAGAAAAAATGGTCAGAATGTGATCGTTGAAATGTTGCCACAGGACAGTGATGCTCGAAATTGTTTCGGTGACGAAGAGCACAATGGTGCCCCAGATAATGCCACCACGTAAGTCGTGTTGGCTGTCTTTGTGTCTGTGCCTGTTTTTTGTTGTTTGCGTGTTCCTCTTTTTCGTTGCTTCTTCGGATTCCTTAAAGTCGTGGCAATTTTTTGTGCTGTCTTCTCTGGTTTTGTTGCCTTCAGTGTTTGCCCTTGGCCGTCATCGCTGTGCTATTATGTTTCGTCTTCGATAAATTGTTTTTTCCGTTCCTTTCCGGAATTTAGCGTTCCTTCCGGAATGAAGAGTTCCGGAACTTCGCCTTACGTTCAAATCAAACTTTTCTTTTCTTTTGAAATTTATGCACTGAATCAGAAAAGAATTCGCATCAGGGGTCGCAATCGGGCCGGCCCGACCTCTATCTGACAACGTTTTCATGGAAAACAATGAATTTTCAACCAAAAAAATAGGTTCAAAAAATCGCAAAATTATGACAAAAACTGGGTTAAAGTCTGAGCCAAACATTCGGGCCGGGCTGGAGATTTGGGGGTTCGGGGCCGGGCCGGAGATCTGGGGCTCGGGCCGGGCTGGGCCGACCAAACCCGGCCCGATTGTGACCTCTTGATTCGCATTTTTTGGCTGGTGTGCGGTTACCGTATTGTCGGAAACCGGGGCTTTATTTTTTCCTGCGCTCAATTTGGGCCGGGCGTCCACTTTGGGGGGGGGGGGATTATTGGGGTGTTTACTTTTTCACCAACGTACACCTGAAAGAAAATCACTTTTTTGAAAGCTGGTTTCAGATGGGATCAGTGTAGCTCCTGGGGGGGAAGGGGTTCCCCCCTGGGGTGCGTCTGTTCCCCTCCATGGTACGCCTGAAAAAGGGGGTACCGCCTGTTCCCCCTCCGGACCAGGAACCAGTGTAGTGGCAGGCCCATGTGTGGGAGGTGAGTATGATGCGGGGTTGGGACCGGAAGCGTGAGAGGTATGATTTTGGTCACTCAAAAAGACAAAAAACCACCGCTTTGTGATACAACTTTGGCCAAAAAATGAGGTAAAAATAGTAGTTTTTCCGAATTTTCGCCGAAAATCGCCTAAAAATTGTTAATATGGATGGGTTTGCGCGCGGACCGCGCGATTTTTGCCAAAAAAAGGTCGAAAATACCGATTATTGCTTTAGAAAGGTATAAAATTGATTGTGAGGGGTATGATTTGGAGCTGTGAGAGGTAAGTACTCAACCCCTCCCTCCCCAACCCTCCCCCTCGGGTTTTGTGGTAGGTAAGTACTGACAGAGGGTTACCCCCCACCCCAACCCCCCCTGCCACTACTATGCCAGGAACCAGTGTAGTGGCAGGCCCATGTGTGGGAGGTAAGCATGATGCGGGGTTGGGACCGGGAAGCGTGAGAGGTATGATTTTGGTCACTCAAAAAGGCAAAAAAAACACTACACTGTGCCGACCCGATCCCAGGACCTCGTCGGGCCGGGCCGGGCCGAGGTAACCCGGCCTGATTCCACTTCTGGGGGTTGTATGACGGGGGCTCTATTTCGGGGAGCTGTATTTAGGGTTTTACGGTATTTTATGTTTGTCCATTTTTCCAGGCAGCGTCTCCAAACTCTGCGCAAGAAATCTGTGTGAGCGATGGCGAACATCACCGGTTCGATCGCGGACGCCGGCCGACTGATTCATTTGGCGAAACGACGCGAACGACAGAAGGAGGACTTGCAGAAGGTCAAGAAGAAGATTGAAGAGTCTGGGTTGGGTGCAGTGTAGTTCCTGGGGGGGGAGGGGGTCCCCCCTCGGGTACGCTATCTCCCCCTCGGGTGGTACACTATCCCCCTATCTCCCCCTCCGGGTACACTATCTCCCCCAATTTTTGCCTAAAATGGGCATTTTTAGGCCTAAAAGGTGTGATTTTCAGGTCACTGTTCTCGAAAGTCGCCAAAATACCCTTTTATGAAGAATTTTTTCCAAAAAGGGTCAAAAATAGGTCAAATTTTCTACCTAAAAAAGTGGCTTTTTCCCGAATTTGGGTCTTCCCCCCCTTGCCCCCCTCGGGTGTACACTATCCCCCCATAAAAAAACGGAGGGTCCGCTATCTCCCTCTCCGGACCATGAACTACACTGGTTGGGTGCAATGTAGTTCCTGGTCCTGCGCGGCGGTTAGTGTGCACCTTTCTTTTTTTCCGTGCGGCGGTTAGTGTACCTCCTTGGGGGAAGACCCAAATCCAGGTAAAAGTCACTTTTTGACCTATTTTTGCCCCTTTCTGGAAAAATTCTCCATAAAAAGGGTATTTTGGCGACTTTTGACATCATTGACCTAAAAATCCCCCTTTTTTCTCCTAAAAAGGCCCATCTTGGGCTTGGGCATAAAATGCCGGTTTTAGGCAAAAATTGAGGCGGTTAGTGTACCTGGCGCGGCGGTTAGTGTACTAGTGTACCTTGGTCGCGGCGGTTAGTGTACCTTAGGGGGGACCCCCTCCCCCCCAGGAACTACTCTGGTTGGGTGGGGGATCAGTGGCGGCAGTGTGGTGGCAGGACCATTTGTGGGAGGTAAGTATGATGCTGGGTTGGGACCGAAGGCGTGAGAGGTATGATTTTGGTCACTCAAAAAGGCCAAAACAGCGTTTTTATGATACAATTTTGGCCAAAAATTGAGGTAAAAATAGTACTTTTTCCATATTTTCGCCGAAAATCGCCTAAAAATAGGTATTATGGGTGCGCGATTTTTGGGAAAATAAGGTCGAAAAACACCGATTTTTGTCTTAAAAAGGAATAAAATTGCTTGTGGGGGTATGATTTGGAGTTGTGAGAGGTAAGTACTCAACCCCCCCAACCCCCTCGGCTTTTGTGGTAGGTAAGTATTGAGAGGCAGTGATGTGGTTGGGGGTATGGGGGGTATTACCCCCAACTGCTAGGTAGCTTTCTTGCTCCGAAACCCATACCAGCCAAACTGGCTGCTAGCTTTATTGCTGCGGTCACCAAGTAAAAAAGTTGATTTTAATGCCAAAATGACCATTTTATGGGCCAAAATGGTCCAATTCGTTCAAATTTTCTCACACGTGCACAAAAATACGCAATTTAAGGCTTATTTTAGCATAATTTCGACCAATTTTTATACCCCTGTTTTTGACTTCCTGACAATACCCCCCAAATCGGTGTACCCGGCTAGCTAGCTAGCTTTCTTGCGCCAGAACCCTCCAGCTAGCTAGCTTTCTTGCTCGGACCATCTACATCACTGCTGCGAGGGGTAACCCCGCAACCCCCTGCCACTACTATGCCAGGAATTACCAGTGTTGGCGGCGGGGGGGGGGGTAGCCCCCCCAGTACAGTAGGTATCCCCCCGATGTCTGGCATGGTACAGTAGGTATCCCCCCTATTTTCACCCCGGTACAGTAGGTATCCCCCCGATTTTGCCCCAAAAGTGCCAATTTTTGACCAAAATGGCCAAAATTAGTGTAAAATCAGTGGTTTTTGCCTCAAATTACCCAAAATTCGCACGTTTTCACACGATTCCACACATAATAAAAACATTAAAAATTTTCACCCCAAAACCTAACCCCTCAACACCCCCCAAACCCCCCTAGGTACATAACCCCCAGGCCATCGGCTTTGGTACAGTGGGTATCCCCCTCTCCGAGCGCGGTACAGTAGGTATCCCCCTCCAGAGTACCTCCAACACTGGGAACTACACTGGCGCGGGGGCCACATACCGCACCGGCGAGGGAGAGATAATGTACCTTTGGCCCCCACCACTGGTGTAGGAGGGGGTGGGGGTCCCCTCCTAGGTACAGTAGGCAGGTAGGTTAACGCTCCATCCTGGTACAGTAGGTAGGTCGCCGCCCGGCGGCTGGTACAGTGACTTGCGATCTTTGGCTCAAAATGGTGTAAAATCGGTATTTTTCACTCCAAATAGGCGAAAAATCGCGCGCTACGCGCGAATTGTGCACATTTTAGCCCATAAAAATGAACTCCCAATGAAAGCACTGTGGTACAGTATCTCCCAGGGCTTGGGGTCAGTGGTGTCGTCAGGGGGTTGGGGTATATTTGCGTATTTTTCCGCAAAATATATTTTTGGAAAAAACCATTTTTTTCGGAAAAAAAACCGTTTTTTTCCAAATATTTTTCCAGTACTTAAGGATACCCATGGTCCAAAAACGCCTATTTTGGAGAAAATTTCGTCGGGAAACAGGCCTGAAACCAGTGATGTGGTTGGGGGGGGGGGTATGGGGGGGGTATTACCCCCCCCAACTGCTAGGTAGCTTTCTTGCTCCGAAACCCATACCCCCCAAACTGGCTAGCTAGCTTTCTTGCTCCGGTCATCAAGTAAGAAAAGTGTTGATTTTAGTGCCAAAATGACCATTTTATGGGACAAAATGGTCAAATTCGTTCAAATTTTCTCACACGTGCACAAAAATACGCATTTTAAGGCTTATTTTAGCATAATTTAGACCAAATTTCATACTCCTGTTTTTGACTTCTGGACCAATACCCCCCCAAATCGGGGTACCCGGCTAGCTAGCTAGCTTTCTTGTGCCGGATCCCTCCAGCTAGCTAGCTTTCTTGCTCGGACCAACTACATCACTGCCTGAAACAGGCTAAAAATGCACTTGGAGACTAAAAAGTGCTCATTTTGAACTGTTTTGTACCGATTTACATTGGTTTTGACAACATCCTCTCGCAACCTTGGAAAATATCTCTGAAATTTTTGGAAAAAAACCGTTTTTTTCCAAAAGTTGCCACTTGGAAAAATTTCCGGAAAAATAAAAACGTATTTTTCCGGGCCTCGCAAAAAAACGGTTTTTTTCGGTTTTTTTCGGAAAAAAACCGGTTTTTTTTCCGGCCCGCAAGTATAGGTTGGGGGGTTACCCCCTGGTATGGGGTATTGACGGCCGGGGGTATGGGGTATGGGATATTTTTCACTTTTGGAACAAGCAGCCCTAAGAAATGACTTTTTGACCCCGAGAAGTACCCAAATTGACCATTTTTCGTCCAAAAATGTCAGAAATCGCTTACTGCCGCACGAAAACTCTGTTTTAAGCACTTTTTGACCAATTTTTGGCACTTTTAGAAGATTCTTGGGGTCATTTTTTCAAAACCCCCGCCCTCGGGTATGGGAAATTTTTGACTTTTTAGAGAAACTCCCCTGGTATGGGAAATGTTTGATTTTTTGGGGTATGTATGGGAAATTTCCCGAAAATTAGGCTGGGTATGGGAAAATTTCGATTTCTCAACGACACCACTGTTTGGGGTAGGCCCAGTGGTGTCGTTGGGAAATCAAAAAGTCAGGATACCGGATACCCAAATTCAAAAATTTTCGGATACCGGACACCCAAAATGAAAAATCTCGGATACCAGGGGGGAAGTTGCCTCCCAAAATAAAAAATCTCGGATACCCAGGGGGGTTCAAAAAAGGTCAATAATTTTTTCAGAGGAAAATTGAGCAAAATTGGTGTTGGAAGCGCAAAAACGGTCATTTTTGGGGGTTATGCTTGCGCCAGCAAGCGATTTTGAGCATTTTAGAGGTAAAAATGGGTGATTTTTACGGTTTTCGGAAAAATTTTAGGGTAGGATACCCTGGACAAAAAGTCAGGATGCCGGATACCCCTGGGTGAAAAAATCAAGATACCGGATACGGTAAGATTGGCCCACTTTGCACTTGCATTAAGATCACCAAATTTCTTTTGAACAGTCAAACAATCAAACTTTATCATACTGAGCACACTTTTGGCACTTGCACAAACAAGGAAAAAATATATTGGCACTTAGCTGAACAGAAAAAATCACAGATTGGCCAGATACTGCACGTACCAATTTTGCCTAGCATTGTTCTGGGGACCGAGGTCCAATTCTTCCTGTTCGTCGAGTTCGATGCCCATGCCAGCGGCTTGTTCGGCCAGCATGTTTTCATAGTCGGGCTCTAGTGGGTCGTATCGCAACCTAAGCAGAGGAACAGCGTCAGAACCAGCTGTGGAAATTATGTCGGCGTAAGCACTTTTTGTTTGCAATATGCGATGGTAGGCAACAGAATCGCGAACGCCAAGGTTCACAAAATGTTGAATTAACCTGATGTTGTGCAATACGCAGGCACATCGGATTATGCGACACGCGAATTTCATGTTGCGCACCCGCAACCCGTATTGTATTGGCCGGAAGCTGTTCTTCAGCGATCCAATTGTGCATTCGACAACGTATCGCGTCCGTTTGTGGCGGTCGTTGTAGTCTCGCTGCAAGGTATGGATTTTGCTGTCAGTTGCTTGGCAGGATTTTGTGGGAAGATTTTGTATGCATCCAGTGGTGCAGTTGCTAAAAGTCCAGTGCAAATCGGTCTTTGTTCATGTTTGCATCCCAGTGTTTAGAGCCAGTTATAAAATCAGTGTGAATTTTATTTCTTAGCCGTCCTGATAATCTGTATTTCGCCCAGTAGAAACAAGTGACCTCAATGTAAGCAACTAACGTGACCAAGATTGTTGACTAACTGGCATTAGTGCTATTCCCCATCCCCTTCCGCTCGTTCACCAACACTGGTTGCATTTCTGTCATTTTATACCTGGGCAGCATTGACGTTGCCTCCAATAGGCGGCAGCAGCCAGTCTTTGGCCGGGTAGGCCGAATCGGCCAAAATAGCCGCATTCGGTGCCGGGCGCCAGTTCTCCCGATCCCACAGTTGATTGAGTGGACTGTTGAACAGAACCCGGGCATCATGTGTTGATCCCGGATAGTTCACGAACGTTGAGTAGATACGCTGATCCGGCCCGCACACAATCATTGCGTTGATCGAGTGATTGAAGTGTCGATCCACGTATTGGTATTCGAACTGACGTGGTGGCTGCACGCGTACCAGCGTGCCGTCAATAGCTCCTGTAATCGCGAACAGTTATTCAAAATTAGATTCAAACTGGGCTTTAAATCATGTCGTTGCTGTGAGTTTTATGTCGCTGCTGTGTCAGAGTTCACAGCCATCAGAATTCATTACCAAAATTGTGTCAAAATTCACTGCCAGAATCATGTCGCTGCTGTGTCAGAATTCTGTCACTGCTGTGACATTTAAATAGGCATCTTGATTTTCTATTTTAGCCCGTATGACAGTCCATTATGGCCACTCAATGTGTCTGTCTTATCTTATCCAACCCCCTACGTTGCATAATAACTCAGGCTCTCGGTCGGTACGCGTGGGTGTCAATATTCGAGAACAGGGGCACGATGGTCGGCTGTACCAATCCACATCCGCATTGCCAAATCTGGGCCACCGACTGCCGAATCAACTCGTGTCCAAACATCAAATGCAGGCCGCATGGTTGGCCAAACACGGCGCACCCATGCTGCTACAGTACGTGCGGCAAGATCTGCAGCCGTCGAACGTATAGTGACAATGAACGACGACTGGGTGGTGTTGGTGCCGTATAGGCACGTTAACCGTTCGAGACCATGTTGTTGCCCAGATGTCGGCATGTGCTCCGACTCACCGATCTGACACCAACGAGGTGCACTCGCTCGCTGACATTATGAAACAGCTGTTGGTCCGATGCGACAATCTGTTCAAGTGCAGTTTTCCGTTCATGATGGACTGGAGTTGGGCAACGACTGGTGAATACTACCAACAACAGGTATGGCATTTATCAAAGTGTGGTCATTGTTGCGTCACCCAAGGAAAATTGTGAAATAAGTGTCAAGCATTTGATGAAATAGTATTTTTGGGCGAACAGTATTTTTGGGCGATATCAAGCTTATAATCGGTCCGGTCCTGTCTTGCCTTGACCACGTTACTTTCTGCGTTTAGATTATTGTAAGCCTATGGTTTAATGATTGAGTTCGACCAGCGTAAACGTTGTTCATTTTTTGTCTTGGTAATTATTTCGCTGGTCGAATTAAATTGGCGGCAGCAGTGGATCACAAAATAATCCTTCACGCGGAAAATCCAAGGAAGACCAGACCGAACCGATCATCAAGTTCGATTTTGCTCAGTTTTTTTCGGTTTATCACTTTTCCAAATTTTTAGACGGAATGCCAGTTCACTTTGTGACTTTGAAACATCATTTTTTTTGCGTGACAACCGTGTGTGGAGATCACAGCTTCCGATCGACAACCCAAACTAGGCCCGTTTGCTCCTGTACATTGAATTTTAAGCGGGAGCTTGAGCATTGGATATTGCGAAGGATGGAGAGAGGTGCGCCAGATGTTGGCGGATTATACCTATACATATGGGCCGGCCAACCCGATTGCACAACTTTGCCAAATAACAAATCATATTTTCATTCGCAGATCACGAGCATCGATGTGGCTGCCTGGTTGTGGGAAAGTGAATATGGCGACCCCGACTTGTCACATCGACACTATGCAGCTGACGCGATTTGGTGTATTCGAATGATGTAAAAATGAGCTTTCATTGTGTATGCGGCTGTGATTCTCGAAATCCTCGTTATCTGCATCCATCAATCCACTGTTTGTTGTTAGTGTGACGTTGATCGTGAAGTGCCAAGTACCTATGCAAATTTAAACTATACTGAAAAATGGGGTGACATACCAAAGTGAGTCGCAAATTTCACCCCGTTATGTCAGTTAACTGTCTTTAGCACACGAAAATCTATATATTGTGGAACTTTTTAGACCTGTACAAGTTTTTAGACCTGAGTAATCTCATCCGCAGCCTCAACATCTTTTCGGCACGCTTCGTCATGTAGGTGTTGTGAAACATCAGCTCATTATGTCTGGTAACCACGCAGTTCTTACGTTTACTGACTGCACTCGTTCACAATTACATGGTGACAACTGTGCAAAATGAACACTTTTTAAGCAAGCATTTCAGTTTTCGTTATTCAACCTGCTTTTTTGACGTGGACAGCTAAATCAATGTTTAGCGCTTAGTAAAATTTAAAGTTGCTGGTAAATTGAGCTGATGTTTCACGCGCATTACTCATTTTTTCGTTCGGAAGTTTGAACATGTAGTGCCCATGAAACATAAGCTTTGTGAAAACCTTTGCAGTTTTTTGTGCTCATGTTAATTCTGGTAGGTGATCCATGAAACATCAGCTTGCTCATCCTCTCGTGGTCATTGTGCGCGGAATTATTTGTTTGTTCCGTTGCCTAAAGAACAATTTTTTTCAAAATTAGGTATAATACCTACCCATGTGTGATACCAACTTTAGTATGGGTCTCATTTGCACCGACGGTTTGTGAAAATGATACCGATACCGAGGCTTCAAAACTTTTCACCAATGCTTGGCACTTCGCAGTTCTTGCTTTCATTGTTCATTCAATTTTTTATGCTCGTCGAACTGAGAGCAAAACAGTGGAAAGATGGACTGATGATGTTTATCTTGGGGTGCACTTTCATTCGTGTTTCCTTTTACCTATCTGCTATCGCCTATTTTTGTGCAGCTTCACGCATGTTATCGTAGGTGTTTTTGATACCTCGTCCAATTCAGCCTTGTCTTGGCTTTTTGTTGTTTTTCTTTCAAGTGGCGTTTCATAAAATTTTTGGCCCCACAATCAAATTTGGTGATTATCACAAAATCTAGGACAACAATTTATAATACTGATCGTACCAACGATGTTGGGCAATCCTCCCAATCGATGAAACTGCTGCTGTATGCTGTCCACTGCCAGCGGATCGTTCGGCCATGCAACGAACTCGTTCTCCAATTCACCGACAACGGCATCCACGAAATTGTGCACAACTTTGCAGACTTGACTTTCCGACGCGCCAGCAGCATCTCCTGCAAAACATTGTGCCCATGTCTGGGTTTGCTTTGTGACGGTGCACGACGTTGTGTGATAACGTGAAGGGGAAATTGTGCCAATTTTTAAAGAGAAAATGCAACCACCTTGTCGATACATGCTATTTGTACCTGTTACTCACCAATCAACTTGTAGTGACCGCCGTCGGCCATATATCTCAGGCCAATCTGAATTTTTTCTTGCAATGTGAACGCGTAGTTTGTGTTTCGGCCAACACCCAGTCGATCTTGCAATCGATGGGCCAGAAAAATACCCATTTCTTCTGTCAGGCGGAATCGAGATTGAAAATGCACTTCTTTGAACGATTGGTGAGGTCGATAGTGGCGTGGTTGCGGCAGCATTTCAATTTCGAGATCCACATCGTCGAAAGAATCATCAACCAACAACATCATGTTAAGAAATGTGCACAAATGATACCCACAGACCCAATCCTGCAAGAAAACAGCAAAGTCAGGCTCTTTTCATGAATTGTAGCTTGAGTCAGACCAGTCGAAGCGTCCTAAGAACTTACAAATAAACAAAATGAATTTTGTAACTGTGGAAAGTAAAATTTAAAAAACCTGCAATTTTCTCTTGTAGCTCGTCGAGTTACAATTTGTAACTTCTTACAATTGTATCAGTTACAATTGTATCTGCGTGAAGTGACTTTTGTACCTGGGTACAAATTGTAGCGTTTTTTTGTAAGAACTTACAATTTGTATCAAATAGAAAGTGCTCCCTGGTGATGAAAGTGACCCTGAAAACACCGCTAGCTCTCAGATCAGCAGCCACATTAAACGTCCGCTTGACGTGCTGCTTGAAATCCAGTATCAAATCAGACAATCCACACGGTGGACTAGGTTGGTGTCGGTCACTGGCGACATCCAAGTAGTTCATCAATGGTCCTGAATACTCACTGGGACCGACGAGTGCGTAGGTAAGTCGTACCCGTGTGTGGAACAACTGTCTGGCATAAAGCACCGGTTTGTTGGTTCCGACAATGGCATGCAGTAAATCTAGTGTTTCATAATCTTCATGTGAGTGAGCGTGACACCGGGGACAACCTTCGTCCAAGAGCAGCAATTGGGTGTTGTCAGGGTTCAGCTGAATGTTTACTGGTGTTCTTTTGGGTTTAAAAGCAGCGGAGATATGAATGTCAAGTAAAGTAAACCTGCATTAAATGCATGCTGATAAATGCATTTAAAGCCAGCCCAGTCATGAAGAAAGGATTGTGATCGTCCTTTCTGGCCAGAATTAGCACCGGGTGTTCGATTGTGTTTCCCTGCAATTAACGGGGCCATTCGATAGCAATGAATACACAGCGAAAACATCGCGAGTTCTTATCTGCCGTGAACCCATACTATCGAAACAGGAAGATGTGTAATGACGCAAGGTTCTGCTTTTTTTCGGTCAGGTTTGAACATGCTAAAGGATAGCTTGAGTGTGGCAGTGATGTACAGCACTTTCCCGTAATTTTTTTTCGTTTTCAGGTCTTGATTGATCTTTGTTCGTTTACAACTCAATCAACCAGTTCGGAAAGTAAGCTTTCATTTACCACTGAGTTTGTACGGGCTAAACGAGAGCAGATAAACACTGTGTTTTGTCCTTTATCGTTCGCTGGAAACAGCTTTGAGCTTGGTATGGAAACAGCCGCGGTGCCTGTGGTATAACATCGTAAATTCGACACGAGCATCTGGAGCCTGTGGATACATATAAATTAGAACGCTTCAACTGTGCAAGTTGTAGAAATTTATCTTGATCAAAACTCGTCCCACCGTGGATTATGCTTCTCGCCCTCTTCCACTTGACTCGATATCTGACGCATCGGTTGCGGCAACTCTTTCTCGAAATCGAGATCGACATTCTTCATTCTGGTCACACTGAACGGCACGGGCCAGCTTTGTGCGTCGATGTGTCGCGTGAACAAATCGATCTGCGACCAGTCGGCCAGCAGCGATTCGTGATTGAAAGTGCTCAGATTCCACCACCCGCCGTAGTCGGTCGTAAGGTCGCATTTGCCACCGACATACAGCTGGCTCCTCCGTCGCTTGTTTGAAGATGGCGCAGTTTCAAGAAATGTGTACTCTCGTGTTATATTTTCGTGTTCTTTTCCACCTACAGCCACAGTTGTCCCAGCCGTGGAAGCTTCGTTTGAGTAGTTTTTCAAAGAGATGCAAATTATCACGCCAAACACTATGATCGCGTACACACTGTGTCGAAGACGTACTCTTACCATGGCAACGTGTACTGTATTTGACAATGAAAGTCTATATGGCACCTGGATGATGTGGAATTAGCTTCTTGGATAAAAAATTATCAACTCAAAAACTGATCAAGTGTACGAAAACTCATGGGGCAACACGGAACATTCAACAGTGCCACGCTACCGGCTCAACACTGTGAACGCATGCTCGTTTGCTGTTTGTAAATTATGGCGTTGTGTGTTTGCGTGCTAATATCAGTGGCCAGTTTCGTGATAACAGGTTTGAAAACATCGGGTGATATTTTCGAAACGGTGTAAAGGTTAGTTGGGTGTAAAGGTCGGTGGAAAGCTCGGTCGACAGCTCAGTGTGATAGACCTCGGTGTAAACTTGAAACATTCCACGTTAATAACAGGCAATGTTTCACGTTTGCACCGAGCTGCGCCGACCGAGCTTTCGACCGAACTTTACACCGATCTTTACGCTCTACTGACCTTTACACCGTTTCGAAAATTCCACCCATCATCTGATACCACATCTGTTTGAATTTTGCCAAAAATTAACGCTATGTCAATGCAAATTATTAAATGCAATACCATACACAAGTCCAAGTGTAGTGGTGTTGACGGGGCCCGTTTTGTGCTGCGTTTGCACACTGCAGCGGCTATATCCCATTTTCAGTTCAACAGTAGCAAAGAACATGAACTCGATTCCCAAACATTTTTTGTGCACAAGCGATTTTGGATGGTTCATGCGCCATTATAACAACAGTCAAAAATGGTTCGCCATTTGCGTATAAAGGGAGTACACCGCCAAAGGTGACCCCGGTCACCAGCCTACACCGGTCAACCGGGTCACTTTTAGGGTTCCCGTATTGGCGATGGACTCGCATCACGATACCTTTCAGATTTAAATTATAATGCACGCATGAACCAGCCAGTTCTAGAACTGATTTCAAAATGGTCACAGAGTCAAAAGATGGTGTCTCTGTGGGCAATAAAACTTCGTACTCCACACAAGTTCTTTGTTCTGGTACAGTAGGTATCCCCTCTCTGAGCCCGGTACCGTATGTAGGTGTCCGGTGTCCCCCTAAAGAGTACCTCCAACAACACTGGCCCAGTGGCCATTATGGTCCACAGCATTTGTCACGGCGGTAGCTCATCAGGGTCTGAGGTCCAGTCTGCCAGCTTACTGCAAAATGCATCAAGGCCCAGCCCACCAGCTAACTGCAAAATAAGTTCGGGTCACTGCGGCAGCCAGCAGAAAATAAAATGCACTATTGTGCAAAACATAAAATGCACAATTGTGCAGAACATCAAATGCACAATTGTGCAGAATATAAAATGCACAAATGTGCAGAACATAAAATGCACAATTGTGCAGAACATGAAATGCACAATTGTGCAGAATATAAAATGCACAAATGTGCAGAATATAAAATGCACAAATGTGCAGAACATAAAATGCACAATTGTGCAAAACATAAAATGCACAATTGTGTAGAACATGAAATGCACAATTGTGCAGAAAATAAAATGCACAATTGTGCAGAACGTAAAATGCATAATTGTCAACAGTTGTTACTGCTTGGGGCAGAGCTTTGGCTCAAACTGAACCCTAACTCAAGCCAGAGTTTAAGCCTAAACCAAAGCAAAGCCAGAACTGCAATGCAGCTGGTAACCTAGATTTAGGCCTGAACCGAAGCTAAAACTAGTGCTGGAGGTGGAGGTGCATTTGCAACAAAGAGGGGAAGCGAATTTTTGTTATTTTCTTGCTGAGGCTTGCAGTCAAGCTGTGGCCTAGACGTTCATTCTTTGGTCGTAGCTCGGCACAAAATAAGCCGTGACACAGGGTAGTGCAACCTGGCAAATGTTGAATTTTTTAAACACGAGCACCCTCAAATTAAATAATCGAGGTTTTCAGCGTGCGGATACTTCGTCTAGTTGAGCATGTGGACGTTTTGTCTTCACAAATCTACAGGCTTTAGCCGAGACCGAAGCATAAGGGCGGCCTTGCGTAAAACTATAAAATAGGAAATATTTCCTATTTCCTATTTCCTAGTTTCGAAAAGTAGGAATTAGGAAATAGGAAATATTTCCTATTTCCTATTTCCTAGTTGTCTTTTTGAACCTAGGAAATAGGAAATAGGAAATTTTGTCACCGTGTCCCGACACCATAGACAAGCCTACTTTTAACACAACTGACGGAATATTTATTAGCCAAGCATGCATTGTGCATATACAGGCAACTCTCTCAAAACATTTTGTTGAGCTGCGTTGCCGTTTGGTTCTGCTGATTGTGCCAAACATTTTTCCTATTTCCCAGCTTCGTATCAAGTTCATAAAAAATAGTTATAACACGCAAAAGATTTCCTATTTCCTAGTTTTACGTAAGGCCGCCCTAACGAAGGACATTGTGCTTGTTGATTTCGTTATCATGTGAATAAATCACGCATCAGTTCTGTTGAATGTAAGACACAGCGAACGCAACATCACTTGAGCCTGAAAAAAGTATGAAAAACCCACTTTAATTTTATCCACAAATTCTTATTTGGCATTCAGCAAAGAAAGAGCGACTGTATACTATTAAAAATAACAGCACAGAAGCCAATTATTTCTTTTAGTCTTCCATCGTTTCTGTTTCTCCATTCTCAGATGTCGGGCGAAACGAGTTCTAGATTTCTTAATTCTGTCCATTTGACCGTATGTAGCCCTTGTGCAGCATCACATTCATCGTATGTGCAGCATTGGTATCCAAATTTAGGGCATGCAAACGCTGTTGGTAAGACAGTGTCTTCATGCCTGTTATAATATTTTAAATATTTAGTAGGTGAACCGACGTTGAATTTTGTCAACGTTTTTAGCTGGGGGCTGAGGTGACATCTTGATAGATGTGGATCAGACAGGTAAGATAAACCAGATCTTTTCAATAGGCATAAAACGACGTCGGAAACTTTTTTTAAACTCTTCAAAAAAAGAAAAAAATGTGGAAAAAGCTTTTTTTGCCTTTCTGAAAAATTGCAGTTGTTGTAACAGTGCAATTGCACATCCCAGAAAAAAAGCACCTGCCGCTGAATGGTTCTGGCCTTGGGCTACGGTATTTCCCGAATGTGCGTTGGCAGACAGAGTGTTCCGGGCGCGCAACACACAGTTGGGTGCATGGCGGTACCCAATATGCCTGGGTTGTCCGTGCGTCACAATTTTCTCTTTCATATCGTTTTGAATTTTTCAATCTGCAGAGTTGAGAATGAAAAAGAAATGCCCCACGGGAAAAAAATTACCGTAAAAACCTAAATACAGCCCCCCCGGAATAGAGCCCCCCCTAAGTACCGTATTGTCGGAAATAGAACCCGGGGGGTCTATTTTTTCACTGGGGTCATTTTGGGGGGGTTCAATTTATGGGGGGGGGTCAATTATTGGGGGGGTTATATTTTTCATTTGGCCCCCCCGACGAAAAAAATCATTGTTAATAATGCCCATAAAAATGGCTTGTTTTCGGTATTTTCTAACTTCAACAGCGGCAATTATGCTTAAAAGCTGTATTCTGTTGTGTACGCAAGCTTAAACAACGTTTGACACAACAACACAGCCCTACCATACCACTAATCTGTGGTACGGTGAAGGTTGGGGGTGGGGTTCTATTAATGGGGGGGGGTTATATTTTTGATTTCGAGCCATTTAGGGGGGCTCAATTAATGGGGGGGTTCTATTTCCGACAATACGGTAACATCCCCTATACAGTAGTGTATTAAGGCTTGATAGTGGTGCACAGGTACATTTATGCACGTTCGTTGTTCATTCAGAGCATATAATACGCCTCTTATTGACCAATAGACACGAATAAATGCGATTACAAGCGAAAAAACATCCTTTCAAACCCGTTTTTAGGGGTTTTTGGGAACAATTTTTTCAGGTTCGGGTCAGTGAATTAATAGAGGCCCCCCCGGAATAGAGCCCCCCCGTAATAGAGCCCCACCAAAATGGGGTCAGTGAGTTAATAGAGCCCCCCTTCTATTTAGGTTTTTACGGTAAAGCCGAAATACCGTAAAAACCTGAATAGAGCTACCTATAGTGCCCTGCCCAGCAGTGTAGTTCCTGGGGGGGGAGGGGGGTCCCCCCTAAGGTACACTAACCGCCGCGACCAAGGTACACTAGTACACTAACCGCCGCGCCAGGTACACTAACCGCCTCAATTTTTGCCTAAAATCGGCATTTTTAGGCCTAAAATGGGCATTTTCAGGCCTAAAATGGGTGATTTTTAGGTCAATGATGTCAAAAGTCGCCAAAATACCCTCTTTATGGAGAATTTTTTCTAAAAAGGGGCAAAAATCGGTCAAATTTTCTACCTCAAAAAGTGACTTTTTCCTGAATTTGGGTCTTCCCCCCCTTTCCCCCCCAGGGAGAGGGGGGTACACTAACCGCCGCACGGAAAAAAGGGGTAGGTACACTAACCAACCGCCGCGCCGGACCAGGAACTACACTGCTGCCCAGTGCCCACCAAGAAAAAAGCCGTTTTTTCCAAAAGTTACCACTTGGAAAAATTTCCAAAAAATAGAAAAAACCTTTTTTCCGGGCCTTGGAAAAAACGGTTTTTCCCGGCCCGCAAGCCGCGCAAGCACAGTTTTTAGACACTTTTTTGGTGCAGTTTGCACCTAAAATTTCAGAATTGCACCTGAAAATTGGAGGGTTAGGTGCAAGTTGCAAAAAACAATAATGAAAAATACTGGGTTGAAATTCTTTACACTTTTTACTTGCAAAGACCAAAGTCATTGTTCCATTGGCGAAAAATTGTCCGAAGACTAGGGGTATCTCTGCTTATCTGCAGTCAGTGTAGTGGCAGGCAGATGGTTGCAAGGTACCCTTGGGGGGGGGATGGATCCAGATGGTTGCAAGGTACCCCCCTACCCAGCCTCCAGAAGGTTGCAAGGTACCCCTGGGGTCCGAAAAAAGGGTGTTTTTTGCATGCTTTTTTCTGCAAAATTGGCCGAAAAAATGGTACTTTTTTGCATTTTGGCCGAAAATTTGCCCAAAATAGCTATTATATGGAGGTGATTTTTGGGGTTTGAGGTCGAAAAACACCCATTTTTGCCTATAAAAACCATAAATTGATGGTTGCAAGGTACCCTCCGGGGTGGTTGCAAGGTACCTACCCTTCCCCCCCCCCATCCCCCCCAAGGGGTGGTTGCAAGGTACCTACTCCTTAGGGGGGGAATCCCCCCCCATCCCCCCCCCAGCCACTACACTGTCTGCAGTGTACCGTATTGTCGAAAATAGAACCCGGGGGGTCTTATTTTTTCACTGGGATCATTTTGGGGGGTTCAATTAATGGGGGTTCTATTTCCGACAATACGGTACTACTCATCATGAGGGATTACCGTAAAAACATAAATACAGCCCCCCAGACTAGAGCCCCCCCCCCGTAATACACCCCTCAAAAAGGGGTCAGTGAATTAATAGAGCCCCCCGGAATAGAGCCAGTGTTGGAGGTGGGGGTGGTTTGGGGGGGGGGTAGCCCCCCCAGCAGTGGTGTAGCTACCCAGGCGGGGCGGCAACCTACTGTACCACCCAAAATGCGGGGCAGTGGTGTAGCTGGGGGGGGGGGGTGGAGGGGGGTCCCCCCTAGGCACAGTAAGTAGGTTGCCGCCCCTCGCCTGGTACAGTAGGTAGGTTGCCGCCCCTCCCCTGGTACAGTAGGTAGGTTGCCGCCCCACCTAACTTTTCACCCAAAACATTCATTTTTGGCTTAAAATTGCATAAAATTAGCATATTTGTCTGCAAATGGGCGAAAAATCGCGCGCTGCGCGCGAAATTAGTGTTTTAGGCCACATTTTCTTCTGTATTTAGTCATAAAAAATTTCGGTTTCCAGATGATGACCCCCCCCAGGGTAGTACTTGGGGTGGGGGGTCCCCCCAAATTCATCTATCTATCGTCAACACTTTTTGATTTCATCTATCTATCGTCAACACTTGTGGGCAAATCTATCTATCGTCAACAAATTCTGGGAACAATCTATCTATCGTCAACACATTTCGACCCCAAAATGGGTATTTTTGCCTCAAAATGGCTCAAAATCGGTATTTTTTGTCCCAAATATGCAAAAAATCGCGCGCTACGCGCGGATTTAGTACATCTAAGTACATTTTCATTAATATTTACACATTACCGTAAAAACCTAAATACAGCCCCCCCGGAATAGAGCCCCCCCGTAATACAGCCCCCCAAAAAGGGGTCAGTGAATTAATAGAACCCCCCCCCCGGAATAGAGCCCCCCCTAAGTAACATCCCCGTATACAGTAGTGTATTAAGGCTTGATAGTGGTGCACAGGTACATTTATGTACGTTTGTTGTTCGTTCAGAGCACATAATACGCCTCTTATTGGCAAATAGACACGAATAAATGCGATTACAAGCTAAAAAACATCCTTTCAAACCCCTTTTTAGGGGTTTTTGGGGGGTATTTCTGGGAACAATTTTTCAGGTTCGGGTCAGTGAATTAATAGAGGCCCCCCCGGAATAGAGCCCCCCCGTAATAGAGCCCCCCCAAAATGGGGTCAGTGAATTAATAGAGCCCCCCCTTCTATTTAGGTTTTTACGGTATTACCAACTTAGTACACTATACTATACCTTGATTTTTGGCGACCCCCCCCCCACCATCTATCTATCGTCAACAAGTTTGGGTCGACCCCCCAGATTTCGGACTTGGGTCATCTATCTATCGTCAACACATTTCGGGTCCCAATCTATCTATCGTCAACACAACACCCTGACCAAGTACTACACTGACCCCCCCCAAGTGGTACGACCCCCCCCTAGCTCGGCTGGTACAGTAGGTAGGTTGCCGCCCCGCATTTTGGGTGGTACAGTAGGTTGCCGCCCCGCCTGGGTAGCTACACCACTGATGCGGGGCGGCAACCTACCTACTGTACCAGCCGAGCTAGGGGGGGGGGTCGTACCACTTGGGGGGGGTCATCTGGAAACCGAAATTTTTTATGTCTAAATACTGAAGAAAATGTGGCCTAAAACACTAATTTCGCGCGCAGCGCGCGATTTTTCGCCTATTTGCAGACAAATATGCTAATTTTATGCAATTTTAAGCCAAAAATGAATGGTTTGGGTGAAAAGTTAGGTGGGGCGGCAACCTACCTACTGTACCAGGGGAGGGGCGGCAACCTACCTACTGTACCAGGCGAGGGGCGGCAACCTACCTACTGTACCTAGGGGGGGACCCCCCACTCCCCCCCCCCAGCTACACCATTGGGGGGACCCCTCCCACCCCCCCCCCCCAGCTACACCATTGCCCCCCAGTACAGTAGTAGGTATCCCCTCGCCTGGTACAGTAGGTTAGGTATCCCCCTGATGTTTGGCATGGTACAGTAGGTATACCCCCGATTTTCACCCCGGTACAGTAGGTATCCCCCCGATTTTGCCCCAAAAGTGCCAATTTTTGACCAAAATGGCCAAAATTAGTGTAAAATCAGTGGTTTTTACCTCAAATTACCCAAAATTCGTTCGCTACGCGCGCAAATACTACGTTTTCACACGATTCCACACATAATAAACACATCAAAAATTTTCACCCAAAAACCTAACCCCCCAACCCCCCCCTATAGGTACATACCCCCCCGGGCCATCGACTCTGGTACAGTAGGTATCCCCTCTCCGAGCGCGGTACAGTAGGTATCCCCCCTCCAGAGTACCTGCAACACTGAATAGAGCCCCCCCTAAGTAACATCCCCGATACAGTAGTGTATTAACGCTTGATAGTGGTGCACAGGTACATTTATGCACGTTTGTTGTTCGTTCAGAGCACATAATACGCCTCTTATTGACGAATAGACACGAATAAATGCGATTACAAGCGAAAAACATCCTTTCAAACCCCTTTTTAGGGGTTTTTGGGGGTATTTCTGGGAACATTTTTTTAGGTTCGGGTCAGTGAATTAATAGAGGCCCCACCGGAATAGAGCCCCCCCCCGTAATAGAGCCCCCAAAATGGGATCAGTGAGTTAATAGAGCCCCCCCCTTCTATTTCGGTTTTTACGGTAAACGGCATCAAAACACAACATAAATGAAAAACAAATTTTTTTTTACTTTTTGGCAAAAATTGTGCTTGCACCTAAAATTTCAAAGTTGCACCTAAAAATCAGGGGATTAGGTGCAAGTTGCACCTTGAAAATTTTGAAAAACCCTGTGCGCAAGTATATTACGGCAGTTGCGAATGAAAAAAACCGTTTTTTTCGTAGAAATAATTTTGTTTGGTTTTTTTCCGACGGTTTCTGCAGGTGAAAAAAAACTAAAAAAATCGAAAAAAACCGCAGCTGCCAGGAAACTTTTAGAAGCATGTTTTTTCGTAGATTTTTCGGTAAATTTAGAAAATATTTTCTTGTCGAAGGTGCGAGGTGTAAAAGTGCCTTGTTCTGATCATTTTTGCTGTTGAGTATCAAATAGCTTAACATGGCGCTTGTGCTACACGACTGATGCAGAGGTCACACGCAATCTGGCTGGGTTTGGCCGGCCCGGCCCGAATTTTTTGGGTCAGATTTTTTGCGATTTTTCTGAACCTATTTTTGATGAAAAAATGATTGCTTTCAATGAAAAAGTTGTCAAACAGCAAACAGGCCAGTACTGATCACTTACTTGCCGAACCCGTCAGAAATTTTTAGCATTTTGACAAAAAATCACTACTTGAGTAAAATAGGTCACTTCAGAAGCTTCGGGCCGGGCCGGCCCGATCCTCCAATTCTCCGGCCCGGCCTGCATGATTGCCACCTCTGGACTGATGAGCTGGGGGCACAAATGTCACGCCGACGGTCTCGATTACCCAGCGAAACCTAGGCGTAGTTAGATCTCTATTAACATTAAAATATTTTTCTTTTTTCTGATTTCTTCCGTTCACAGCTAAGATTTTGTCATACTCTCGCATCCTTGTTGAGTAATATGTTACCCTAATATGTTATGACACTTGGCTGAGTGCCCAGGCGGGCTAGGTGCCCCCAGAAAAATGTTGTGCAACTGAAATGAAACGCTTGAAAAAGAATGTTCTACGCGAGAGCCAACTGAAACATCTCATAAATCTAACTCCACAAACCGCTCGTATTTCTTCGCATTGCAGTCAAAGACGAACAGTAGCTCGCAATCAACGAAGACCAAAAAATATTATCTCGTTCATTATTGTTGCTCAAATTCGGCATTGGTTAGTTGCGGTGCCGCACATCGAGAGTCGAGACCGACCGCTGGACGCATAGCAAGAGAGGTGCTGCTCTGTACCCGATAGTCGGCCACGTTGTGAGCACGGCCACAACTCGTGAGCACGGGGAATGGCCGACGCAGACAAAATCAACTTGGACAGCATTATTGCCAGACTACTGGAAGGTTCGTTTTAAGATTAAAAAGACCAAACTCAATTGACTGTAAATTGTGCGTCTTTTTACATAATTGGAATGGAAACGTCATGAAATTGTTACAAGGCTGGTTCATTTGACCCCTCATCGCACGTGGGATTTCTTCCCAGGCGCCACCGCCAGCACGAAAAAAATAAATAACAAAAATTGTCATCAGGTTGCGTGTTGCGATTACATGTTGAACCTCTACATGATGAATCCCTCAGGATAGTGAAGGAACAATCAGTCTCCAAAATTTCTTCATGCTCCTATGTGCTGCTCCGTACTCCACATAGTGAATATTCTTCATAGTGAATGAACAGGTCCTGTTCTGTTCACTATGTGGAGGTTTGACTGTGTTTCAGTTCGTGGCTCGAAACCCGGTAAGAACGTGCAGTTGACCGAGAACGAAATCAAGGGACTATGTTTGAAATCCAGAGAAATCTTCCTCAGTCAGCCAATTCTGCTGGAATTGGAAGCGCCGTTGAAAATATGCGGTTAGTTGACCGTCTTGAAATGCAACTTTTAGTATCGGTGTTCACTAGCTACATTTAACATCAACAGCGGCCATAATTTATTATTTACAGGCGATGTTCATGGCCAATACTACGACCTATTGCGATTATTCGAATATGGCGGTTTCCCGCCCGAGTCCAATTATCTATTTCTCGGTGACTATGTCGACAGAGGTAAGAACTGGCCAGCAACGATGACCGATATTAACTTTGCTGGGGTTGGGGTCAGCAGGTGCCAAAAGACAGCAACAGCAATGCGAGAATATTCTTATGTTGTTGTCAGTCGGTCCTTGCTTACCAGTCAATCTCGACCCTTATGGAAGCAAAATGCACTGACTGACTGCTTTTATGTTTACTGCTTTGTGTTTGAGAAACAAAACTGTCACTCGGTGATGTTACAGGCAAACAATCGCTGGAAACAATCTGTTTATTGCTGGCGTACAAAATTAAATATCCCGAAAATTTCTTTCTCCTGCGCGGCAACCACGAATGTGCCAGTATAAACAGAATATACGGGTTCTACGATGAATGTAAGTCTTAACTGATGTCAGTCATTCTCACTTTAGTTGTTCTGCTCAATTTCCGGCAACAAACTACAGTTCAAACTGCAGGCAAACGCCGGTACAACATCAAGCTTTGGAAAACGTTCACTGATTGCTTCAACTGTTTACCGGTAGCTGCCATCATCGATGAAAAGATTTTCTGTTGTCATGGTGGTTAGTGTTGGGAGTCGGCTTTTCTTGTGACAAAAACAACCGGTCTCTTTTATGATTAACCAAGTAATCACTATTCTCATGTCAACTGCAGGTCTTTCACCCGATCTGCAATCAATGGAGCAAATTCGGCGGATTATGCGACCGACGGACGTGCCCGATCAGGCAAGTTCGGCTGCAGACTGAAACTTGATTACAGCAGATGCATACTTTATAGCTTTGTTCGGAATTGATTGTTGTCAATGTTTCACGAGTTCGATGCAGACCGCAAGGTGCTAAACAAATCGGCCAGCATTAGGACAGTGAAATGGCTGGAAATAAACACGTAATGGTGTGTTTTGCAATGCAGGGTTTGCTCTGTGATCTGCTGTGGTCCGACCCAGACAAGGATGTGACCGGTTGGGGCGAAAACGATCGTGGCGTGTCGTTCACATTCGGTCCCGAAGTGGTCGCCAAATTCCTCCACAAACATGACCTCGATCTGATATGCCGTGCTCATCAGGTTACCCCAACCTTTGATAATAAGAACCAAACTGGATGATCTGCCTGACAATGAAAAATATGTGGATGAGGTGATATTTTTAGGCAGAGGGGTTGAAATGTTGTTTTTTTCTGATCTCTCTGTGGCCCCTTTCTGGTTGTGCGACTGGGATTGTAATTGAAGTTTTTTACGTCAAACGATTAGCTCATTCTGAATTGCAGGTTGTGGAGGACGGCTACGAGTTTTTCGCCAAACGCCAGCTGGTGACGTTGTTCTCAGCGCCCAACTATTGCGGCGAATTCGACAATGCCGGTGCGATGATGACTGTGGACGAGACGCTCATGTGCTCGTTCCAGGTTGGTGCTTGTTTTGTTGCTGCTGTACGGCAATTGTTCAACCTTATCGTGAAGTTTCAAGTGTTCTTCGGATAAAGTGTGCACGAACCCTGAATTTACACCCGAAGGTGAAACTCCAAAGCTGGGATGTTTAAAAAATTGTTTTTTAAAAAGTTTCTTTTTTAAAAAGATCGCCCACTTTTTAATGTAAAACATCTAAGTACAGTATATTTTCGACATTTCGGCTCAAAGAACACCCAAAATTTGGTCAATCCCAGAAAAAAATAAAAACATATTTCTGCACGTCCCGCGTGCGGCTGCTTCTCTTGCAATGCGTAGTTTCTCACTGATTGCGCATTGCGGTAATTCTGGTGTTTAAACGGATAGTGATTCCTCATTTGTGTATACCTAGTGACAAAAAAGTACGTTTTGGTACATGGTCTATCACTTTCAGCTGTGGCTTTTCTTAAGCAAAGAAAACATTGGAAATACTTTTTTTACATCTCTGATCGGCAATAACCGTGGCAATAGTTGAAAATAGTTGCAGTGCTAATGCAACCTATCAATCCGATATATGTATTTGTCGCTTTTCTGCAATATTTTTGTCATGTTCTGTTGTGTGTGTGCAGCAGGTAATCACGAACGCGGCCTAATTTGCAAGTGCCTGTGCTTTAGCATTCAATCAAAATTCATCAACCAATTTACAGATTCTCAAACCGGCCGACAAGAAGAAATTCCCGTACGGCGGTGGCGCGGGCGGCGTTGGCTCAAATCGGCCCGTCACTCCGCCGCGCAACACGCCCGGTGTCGCCAAGAACAACAAGGGCAAGAAATAATAGCGAACAACAATTACATTACTTTATAGGTCGTTACAATAATATTGTGTTGTTGCTGTCGTCGCGGTTGAGGCCGATTGAGTACGTATTACACGAAATGCGCCAGCCAACCACCTTCATACCCACCCACCTTGTACAAAGTTGATCATGTCATGTCACTACTACTTCACGACGCGAACTTGTTGTTCTGATTCTTGAATGTTTTTGCCAGATTTTTTTGTTTTCTGTTATTGTCGCCGATGGTGTTTTTTCTATTTTGTGAAATGAATGATAACATGTGTTTTCTGTGTTTTCACAGATTTTTTTCATTTTCTGCTGTTTATTGTCTTGTTGGTTTATTGCACACGTGTATGTTTCCGCTGATTATGTATCAATTATGTTGATGTTGTTCTGTGTCCCGTTGCATGTGCATCCCTTTGTAATTTGGTGGTTTGTGCTGGATCAGTTTTGCTGGTTGCTTTTGCTTTTCTACGGCTCCAGTGATGTAGTTGGTCCGAGCAAGAAAGCTAGCTAGCTGGAGGGGTCCGGCACAAGAAAGCTAGCTAGCTAGCCGAGTACCCCGATTTGGGGGTATTGGTCCAGAAGTCAAAAAAGGGGTATAAATTTGCCCCCCCAACTTCATCACTGTACGGCTCCCCAGTGCTGTGGCTACTTTGGCGGGGCGGGTAGGGTACATGGGTTGAAAAAATCGGGGCGGGTAGGGGGTAGTGTACCTGGGATTTGGGGGGGAATCCGGTTTGGGGGGGGGGAGATTTTTTCGGGGCGGGTAGGGTACAACACAATTTTTTTCGGGTGCGTGTTTTTATGTACTAAAAAGTACATATATCGCGCGCAGCGCGAGATTTTTTGACTTTTTAGGGGTTTCGGTCGAAATTTGGGCATTTTTGACCGAAAAATGGGCATTTTGAGGGAAAAAATCGGGGCGGGTAGGGTACCATGGCGGGGCGGGTAGGGGGGTAGGGTACCAGAGCGGGGCGGGTAGGGGGGTAGCGTACCAGGCCGGGGCGGGTAGGGTACCATTGGGGGGATCCCCCACTCCCCCCCAGCCACAGCACTGCGGCTCCCTGAAATTATCTTATGCGAGCGCATCATGAGGACACGCCCTCTCTGCGTAATCTCCACCAGCCACGCATTGGCATACTTAATCAGAATTAATTATTTTTACATTCTACTGTCTCAATACAATGTCATTTCTAGATGCTTTTTTCGCTGATATTGCTTAGTTTTGTCATCAAGTACTTCAAAAGTTTCAAGCGAGTAGTATGTTTAGCGTGTGGTAAACATGAGTCTTCTTGTTAACTGCATACTGCTTTGCTTGATGCACATGCACACAGGTGTTCTTGAATGATTTTCGTGTGTGTTAATTTGACCAACGGTTGATTAGCTCTTTTCTATACGATGTTGTCGTTCTATCATTGCATTTTTATTTAGCACCTTTAAACAGCCGCCTGTGCGTGCACTACTCAGTACCGGCCCGATAATGTAATGGAAATGTAACTGTGATTTAGCGACACACTGGAGCTTGTTGGGTGCGGTCACTTAATGCTCCAACGTGGCTAGGGCCAACAACGTGACCGTACTCAATTACTCTGCAGCATTGTCAAGGTCAACCATCCACTCTTTTTAACAACACTATTAGTCAACGCCGTGCTACCCGTCAGGCACTTAGCGTTCTGTGTGAGCGGTAATGTGTGATTATATATGAAGTTGTTTTGCATGGTGTTCTGCCGAAACCGCAAGCGGAGTGCCCGTCACATAGCGCTCGTCTTATGTACCAAAATACGCTGTCCTGTTTGGTCTGTCTTGTGCTCTGAACGGTGTTCAATGCATGTTGTGCGGTTAATCGGTACCGACAGAACCGTTGATACACAACAACCTGTCGTTTTTGTCGGCCCAACATTCAGTGCTGACCGTATTTGATTACTCAACACTTTCCACTGATGGGGAAGCCTGAAATTTGTTTTGGTACATGCGTCCAAGCGGTTGGCAGGTTTCGTGTGTCAGCCGATTCTATTTGTGTTGTGCACCGATAAACCGGTCATTGATGCTCATGAGCGACATGTTCATAAACAATTCTTGTCTCGCTATTTTGCTGATTATGAAGCTATTCACGGTTGTCTCTTTGTATCGGCCGACCTTTTCCCTCGAAGCATATTTCTGAGCAATTATGAAATTATCATCGCTGCTGTGCGGATATTCCAAATAATTTGTCAGACAATATATTTTCAACCTATCATTGTGAACGGGACCCCCTAAGGTACAAGTTGGTGGTTTAGACCGGCCTCAGTAGGCTTTGGTCTGCAGTTAGGCTCATGCTGAGGCTTACTGTCTGTGCTTGGAGCTGTCCTCCAACCAACCGCAGGCCTAAGCCGAATCCGACCTACCTAGGTCGTAATCACCACCCGGTGCGAGCTGTGCAATAGTCTCCTCTGAACGTTACCGTAGCCGTGCCGTTC
This sequence comes from Rhynchonema sp. JSB1_4, assembly GCA_030248065.1. Lineage (NCBI taxonomy): Eukaryota > Metazoa > Nematoda > Chromadorea > Monhysterida > Xyalidae > Rhynchonema > Rhynchonema sp. JSB1_4. Next base: position 28,498 of record JASAMV010001208.1, read on the forward strand.
CAATTTGATGTACTGTGTATCGCATCGCTATCCGCACAAATTATTGATTGCTTAGCTACTACTATTTAATTGATTGATGCGTTAATATGATAGGCATGATCTGTGTTGCACCGTGTATGTTTGATGTGTGTATTATATTCTGCTAGGTCCAGTGTATCTGTTTTGAATCATATTTCGTGAACCAGACTCGTTGGTATATTTTAATTTGGGTGGCAAAGGTATACTTCTGAACAAAAACGTGTTACACTAGGAAATTGTTGATTTTTGTTTTATATCAATACCGCATATGAGCAGCGAAACTCAGTTACCATACGTTTTCGGGTCAGTCCCTTGCTGTCCCACTGAACCACGGGTGACATGGGCTATTGTTTCTGTTTCCATATTGCTCATCGGACACTGGTCACGCCTCGCGTGTAAAAACAACCCAAAACCACCCAACGCATTCAATAGATATTAGAACGGTAAAATCGTGTGACCGATCTTGCGCCATTTCGTGAAGCAGACTCGTTGGTGTTGATACATTGGTTTAGTGGTAAAAAGTATACTCTGGCAATTCTTTTGGGAGAAACTTTTCAACCGCGCTGCCTGATCCGTAAAGCGCATTATGCGTGCACTGGCTACAGAAGTCACGTGACCGCTATAGCCAGTGCACGAATCATGTGCTTTACGGATCAGGCAACGCGTTTGAAAAGTTTCTCCCAAAAGAATTGTCAGAGTATATTATACACACGTACTTCTGTAGAAAAACAAGTTACGCGAGGAAATTGTTGATTTTTATTTAATACCGTATATCAGTAGCGAAATTCAGTGCAATAGTTCCCCATCAGGAAACTAAAACAATAATTTGAAAATGATGTGCGCGAACAAAGTTCACACGAAGCAAAACTGAATTACGTAATGATCCTTTAATTTACGGAAACCAAACTTGCTCAACGCCCAAACGGAGCGCCAGCTTCACTCGGTGATATACCTCACAAAAAAGACAAAAATTCGAAACGCGAAAAACAAAGGAAATCAAACATAGTATCCCGAACAGATGCTCCTCCATTTTGACCGGCGTTAAAGGCGTTGTAGCTGACGTTAAAAAGCGTTATCATGTTTTCGTTGCTTTGCAGCTGGCGACCAACAAGTCGGCCCCCAGCCACACCATGCGCCATCAGCCAACAGCATACGTTCACCTGGCGGCGATCGACCGCCACAACGTGGTGGCACTCGTATATTCACTCGTGGCGGAGGTGCGTGTGCACTAATGTTGCACGAATATCTGGGTCGTGCGTGCGCTTTAGTTCGCACACTTTCATAACAGTTGCTTCTTGTTCCGTGCGTTCTGACAGCAACTTCATGCGTATGTTGTAGAGATTTCATGTAGATATGCTTGTGTGCGTGTAGTGAAGAAAGGGACCCGGCATACAATGGTGTACTTGGGGGGATGGGAGTTACCCCTTTGTATGGGTTATGGGAACTCGGCCGAGGGGGTATGGGGATGGGAAATTTTTCACTTTTGAAACCAGCACCCTAAGAAATGACTTTTTGACCCCGAGAAGTACCCAAATCGCCTAGAAATGTCAGAAATCCCTGAAAGAAATCCCTGAAACCACAAGAAAACCCTGTTTAAAACCACTTTTAGACCAAATTTTGGCACTTTTAGAAGATTTTTGGGGTCATGTTTTCAGAAACCCCACCCTCGGGTGGGAATTTTTTAAATTTTTGGAAAAAAACCCTGGTATGGGAAATTTTTGATTTTTGGGTGTATGTATGGGAAATTTCCCGAAAATTGGGCTGGGTATGGGAAAATTTCGATTTCTCAACGACACCACTGCCCGATAATGTGCTACTATCACACGGATGACGCTGATGTCTCAGTTGGCCACTGTGTATGCATGTTCACAACTACAGAGCGTGGCAAAAATGACTCGCACCTCTGGATCTATTGGGAGTCGGGTGTCCGAAGAGTTCTCACAGGCTTCAAGCCAGAAAAGCTTACTCACCGACAAATGTTTGACGGTTGACATAGCAAAACAGGTTGACAGATGACAGGCAGGTGCGAAACAACCAATGAGTTATTTGCACACCATTCTATGTCTATCTATGCAAATTGCACTGTCAGCAGGCGGTCGGGCAGGTGGTCCTCGTGGTGGCGGTTATGGGCGCGACGGACGCGGTCGCGGTGGTGGCGGGGCACACAGAGGTGGACCGTCGTACTATGATCGAGCCAGAGGATCAACCGGCGGTCGATATCCGCGTTAGTTCGTGTGCTTGCTTTCATCGACAATCACCTGATGTCGATAATTTGTCTTGTCCCGGACACAACGTATAATACGTTTACTTAAAAATGACCTTTCTTGATTTGTACTGCGTTTGTTGAATTTTGCATGTCAACCAAACTAGATCCCGCACCACACCAAGTGCCTCCGCGTGTCATTTATAATCACAACCGCATCCCTCGGCAGGTTCGTCCCGCAGCGGCGGCGCACCACCTCAAGGGCGTCGTGACAATCGACCGCCACGACTGCAGGCACAGGAATTCACCGGCAACGACCAGGAATTCGAACAGCTGGGCGATGATGGACAACACGTTGAGCACGTACAGGTATATGACGTGGAAGGGGAAATACGTGAATTTTGTTGATGTGATGAGGTAATTATTTCAAAGTGAAAATTTGATCAGCGTAAAGTTTATTGGGGGTCCACGGCTTGCCTTGCTCGTATTCGTACTCGTTGCCTTCATAGTTGATACGACCCCGTCATCTCTGCAGGACGACTCTGGTGCAGCGGCAGTGCGAGCGCCGAAAGTGAACACCGATGAACAAGTGGACTACACGAGCGCCAATCGATTCGGCAATTTGTCTATTGAGGACGAGAATGAAGTCGATTGATTATCGTCAAACATTGCGGCGTCGAGTTTGAATGAAATATTTCGTATTTTGTGCGCGTGTTTGAATGGGACTTGTGTTGTTGCGCTGCGAAGTCTATAATATTGCCGTTGGATCTCAGTTGTCCAAAGGTTCAATCGTGATCGCCAGTTCCATTCGAAAGTTCAGTGCAACCCTGACGATTGGAGATTGGAGGCTTGTGCTCTGTTTTCTTGCAACTTTTTCATTATTTTTGAGGAGAACAAGAATTTGGAGCACCACTTCCAACAATAATGATAACACTGATTTGTGTATTTGTATTTTTGTCTCGAATTCATTCTGATTGACCGATTGCTGCTTTTGCGTAATTGTTTCCATCCCTTTTTGAGCGCACACACACAAGGTAGCCAGTAGCGTTCTTCCTGATGCGTTTTTCGTCGTTAGCACAGTCGTCAAATGACCGTTGGCCACTGAATGTGTGTGTGTATATTGCTCTTCACAACCGTTTTAATACGTAACCACGGCCACGGCGTACATTTGTAAGACAACAAGACCAGGCAATTTGATCCAAAACAGTGCTGGCTCTTGTTTCTTGGTTTGGATGAGAATGTTCAATGTGAGTATTTGTATCGGTCTGGATGACTCGAGGCAAGTACAACTTTCAGCTGCCACAACGTGCAGGTTATTTAGCGCTTGTGTTGAGTTGATTGTTGTTTTCGCGTGGTTGCCCTTCTATCGTAGTGGCCACATGGACTTGACTGATTGTGTAGAATAATAATAATGTGTTGATTCCCTCGCTGTTCCCGTGTTTCATTGCGTTTTTGCGTCACACCAAAATTTATCCAGTTGGAATGACTTCTTTATTGCGTCTGTACTTGAATGCTCATACATAACCAATAGCTGTTGCTTGGTGTGCGCAGTACGATTTCATTTTTCACCAATTACACCAAGAACGACAGCTGTTTGAGCTTTGAAGTTCAGGCATGACGACTTTGTACAGGATGAATCTGCTGAAAATGATTTTTCTACGATATATAATCGCGTGAAACATCTAGTTTGCTACAATACCTTGATGTTTGTTGTGTTCAGAATATACTGTTCATTATTATGGTTGGTCATATATGCGTTTTGATTCTGGAACTGGGCACTTTCTAGGTCTCTGGTTTTCTAAGGACTCAAATGGATCCAAAAGTTGAGTTTTAGGTGGTTTTTATGGTAACAGATCGAAATTGAGGTCTAGCTTACGCATATTGTTTTTATTTTGCACATGAAAATATTGAAAAGAACATCATCAGACCGATTAGCAAGCCCCGTTTGGTTCATCGTTATTGCATTGTCCCCTTTACTGTTAACATTATTGTTCCTGCTGC
>JASAMV010001209.1:0-29619 GCA_030248065.1 Rhynchonema sp. JSB1_4
AATCTGGTCGAGGTCGTTTTTGGAGCTCAGCTGGCCAGAGGTGTTCGCACCGACGAGGCCTGGCACCTCGCCCGTCTGTGGAAACAGGCCGAAACGGGCAAAACTCACTGCTGTTATATTATTTGCTTATTATTATTCAATAAAAAATCTTTCGCAGAGGAAAGAAACTGGCGACGGTTTGCGAGGAAGCGCGTTGTCCGAACATCGGAGAGTGCTGGGGAGGTTAGATCTTGTTTTTTTTGAAATTTTATCTTTTTTAAGATTTTTTGATTGTACTCTTTATTTTACATTTTTAAAATTATCAGGTGGCCACGATACTGCATCGACTGCCACCATCATGCTGATGGGCGATACTTGTACACGCGGCTGCAGGTTCGAAGGCAGGGTCTTTGGCCCATTGGTGGTTCATTTGTCAAAAATCTGGTGGCTCATTCAAAATTTTCAGTGGCCCAATGAGCCACCATTTGTGGCAAAAAGCCCTGTTCGAAAGAAATATGCTTTTGCAATCTTGATGTCCATGTCGGTATTTTTTGTTTTTTTTTTAAAGTTGGTAATTTGTCAGCTTTTTGCCGGTGTGAAAAAATTTGACTTTCATAAAATTTGTTTCCTTTGCTTCTATTCGAAATTGATGTCGCCAGAGAGCCTTGAGATATTTTTCATACAAGTCTGTACTGATTACCACCTTCGATACCTAAGTTACGTATCTGTGTAGGTTGTTGTCCAGATTGTCGCCTTTGTTTTGAAGACAGCCGTTGTCTTGTCCGTTATGACTGCCACAATCCCCCTCATCTGAACGAACCAACACACGCACAGCACAGTATTTCTGGCTGCCAGAAAACAGCGCACGGCCGCCGCCCCGACCACAGCCCCACACGCAAACACAAAAGCACCCAAACGCACACCCCCAAAAAAAACCCAAAAAAAAACCCAACCACAGAACCCAAAAACACCAAAAAACAACCAAACAACAACACAAAAAAACCCAACCACACCCCCACAAAAAAAAAAACCACAACCAAAAAAACCACCAAAACCCAACCAAAAACCAGTGCTGTGGCTACTTTTGCGGGGCGGGTAGGGTACATAGGTGGAAAAAATCGGGGCGGGTAGGGGGTAGTGTACCTGGGATTTTGGGGGGGGGGGAATCCGGTTTGGGGGAGGGGGGGAAGATTTTTCGGGGCGGGTAGGGTTCAACACAAGTTTTTTCGGGTGCCTGTTTTTATGTACTAAAAAGTGCATATATCGCGCGCAGCGCGAGATTTTTTGCACTTTTTAGGGTTTTTGGGTCGAAATTTGGGCATTTTTGGCCGAAAAATGGGCATTTTGGGGGTAAAAATCGGGGCGGGTAGGGTACCAGGGCGGGGCGGGTAGGGGGGTAGGGTACCAGAGCGGGGCGGGTAGGGGGGTAGCGTCCAGGCCGGGGCGGGTAGGGTACCATTGGGGGGGGACCCCCCACCCCCCCCCCCCCCAGCCACAGCACTGACTGCCACCGATGGCTACCCATTAAGTTCCCCTCAATTTTGGAACCTAACCAATATGTTACCACAGCACAGTTATTTTTCTGTTTGCAGATTCTGCTCAGTGAAAACAGCGCTACGGCCGCCGGCCCTCGACCGGGACGAGCCTCGTCACACGGCCGAAACGATAGCGACTTGGGATATTGACTACGTCGTGCTGACATCGGTGGATAGGTGAGCGGGGTGTATGGGGGATTTTATACTGGCGGACGAAAAAAAACGTTTTTTTCCGAGGCCCGAATACTTTTCCGCTGATTTTTCAAGGTGGTTTTTTGTCGGTAATTTATTTCACTTTTCCCAAAATTCGTTGTGCAATACCAATGGGTTTTTTTAGTTCGGATCCGATCTTGGTCCTATGTCTGGACCAAAATTTTCTGTGGAACCCTACTTTTGTCTCGTGGGCTCATGTGTTGCGTCCAAACACTTCACTTTTTTGACCGGAACACCTTTGGTACTGGAAATGTATTAAAAAACGATTTTTTTCGAAAAAAAAACCTTTTTTTCAGCGAAAAATAAAGAACGGTACTTCACGCCAGTATAGGGGATTTCGTTGCCATTTTTCAAATAATTTATAGATTGCAATTTCGAACAAAATGGTACCCGCTGAAGACTTTTTATTTTGCGCCTGTTTTGCACTGCTATACACTCCTTTTCTCAAGACAAGTCTTGTGTCAACAAGTGTCACCACATCGAAATTTTGTATGACTTTTTTTAGCTGCGCCAATTGACGAATCTATCAATTTTCTCACTTAGAGCGAGGTAGAGGTCATTTGCGCGCGAAACATAACGTCCGTTGGGTCTTTGGCGTCTGTTATGTATGTGCGCTGTTTCTGTGATCGGCTTCCTTCGGCTTATAGTGCCGTAAAATCTGAACTGGTAAATAAAGCGCAAGCATTGATTCGGGCTTCGTGTTTCGCACTTATTTCAAAAATTGATTTTTTTTCGGTGGGGTAGTTCCTGGTCCGGTGTAGGTTTAGAGGTCGGGGGGGGGGGGGGTTACCAAATCTGCCGACATCCGACACTGTGCTCCCAAAGCACCAAAAGTTAACCCAACAGTTTGGTTTCTCGCTGTCTTAGCTTGTGGTATGGTAAGCTCGAGAAACTTGACCAGCTACCACTTTGATTCCGAATAACCAGTAAAGCAGTGTTTTTTTTAGGTAAAAATAGAAATTTGGGGCCTGGTTTTTTTGTGAGTTTAGGTGTCAGTGGCACCTGGATTTTTTTGCCTTTCTTGCCCTTTGGTTCATTGGTAGTAATTTTAGTTCCATGACATCTACTAAGTAGCTAAAAATTGGAAATTTGCGTAAAGGAATCAAAAAATATAAGGAATCAAGAAAAACAATAAGGAATCAATAATAGAAATAAAATCGTTACAGAGACGATATCGCGGATGGTGGTGCGAGTCACATCAGCGAGACAGTGCGTCAAATGTCGATCCATTGTCCTGCCGTCCTAGTGGAATGCTTGGTGCCTGATTTTAGAGGCGATTTGGCTGCGGTCCAGTTATTGGCACATTCCGGCATGAAGGTCTACGCACACAATATTGAGACGGTAAGGAGATCGGTTGTTTGTTGATGGGTGTTTTCCTTTGGGGTTGATTAGACAGAGAATTTGTAACAGCATTGATACCATACCCATCAGTCGGTATAGCTGGTTGGGCTGGTAGAAACAAGTTCAAAGGGTCCGAAACTATATATGCAGCTTTAGACTACTCTATTATTATAAAAATTGCTAAATAAAACACTGCTATACACTCCTTTCACTGAAACTGGAAATGGGAGGTCCAAGTCAGGACGGACTGATATTTTGAGCGCTAATTCTTTTAAATTTCAAGGTGCTTTTTGCACGTGCTTGCCCGGATTTCAATCCCCATCGAGCCCTGAGCATTGCACCCACCAACTTCGCATTAGGGAAATGAATTTTAAACTGCGTTATCTTCGCTAAATACATCTAGGCTTTGTTAAATCTGTTCGAATTCTTATTAAACTGTCAATGAGAGGTTAATGTTGATCTGAAAGCTCGGTTTTGAAAGACAGAATGTTATTTTTTTTTAAAATTGGAGGTCCGTCGTCTAACGCCGCACGTGCGTGATCCGCGAGCCAAATACGACCAGTCGATGCTGACATTGAGATCGGCGAAGGAATTCAACCCGCAATTAGTGACCAAGTCGTCGATCATGTTGGGATTAGGTGCGTTACAACTAGGATTATAGAGATGTCGGGTGTCGCGTGCCAAAAAAGTGTAGGTGTCGGGTGTCGGGTACCTCCAGATGTCGGGTGTCGGCTTTTTTGGGACCCGACAGCCGACGCCCAACACTTACGGTTCAAAATATCAAACCCAATTTACACTTGACCTGGTATTAATTGTCATTGTATTGTTGCGTGGAAGGAACCACTGACATTTTGCGCTTCACCGTATCTTTCAAGTTTGTAAAACAATCCATTATGGGCCCACTCAACTTTATTCGTTCAGCAAAATAGTTGAAATTACCGTAATTTCATGTTTGCCTTGTCCATTCAGGCGAAACCGACTCAGAAATCGAAGAGACCCTGCGTGACTTGCGTGCGAACAACGTGGATTGCGTAACACTCGGTCAATACGTGCAGCCAACGCGTAGACATTTGTTGGTCAAGGAATATGTCAGACCGGAGAAATTCGACCAATGGAAACGGGTGGGTCTTTTCTTTGGTTTGTTCTTTTGAGTGATTTGTTTGTTTTGTTTGTTTGTTTTTTTTGGAATTGGTGGATTTGTTGGAATCCAGAACGTTTTTGCGACTGAAAAGTTTTTTCAAACTTGAAAAGTAAGTTTATAACTTCGTTGCCTCGTGCAATTTTACAGACGCAGGGAAACGCCCGTTCGAAGTCGAGCCAGGCAGCAAGCTCAACACACAGTGAACAAGCCACGCAGCTGACACACACGGCTTGTGTGACTGAAACATTCGAAACGCACACGAGCCAGCTGCGTGGCTTGTCGTCTGTGTGTGTTGAGTATGTTGCCTGCCTCGACTTCGAACGGGAGTTTCCCTGCGTCTGTAAAAATGAGTTGGGCAGCGAAATTAGAAATCTAGTATATTCAGGTGGGCGAACAACTTGGCTTTGCGTTCGTGGCCAGTGGCCCGCTGGTTCGTAGTTCGTATCGCGCCGGCGAATTCTACATCAAAGCATTTGTGGAACGGAAATTGAGTGAATCGAATATGGATAATGCGAAGAAATGAATTGGGTTTATTTTTGTGGTGCTTTGTGACTGAGGTTTGTAGATCGTAAAACAGTGTGCTTTCGAAAGCCTTTGACTTTTGGCCTGAGCGTTTTTTTTTGAAAAGCCCGCGGTTGTTTTTCGCCTGTTTTCGACGCGACAAAACTGTTCAAGAAACCGCTGTTTTATCCGTTAAACATTGAATGTAGATGTTTTTGAATGAACCCAGAATTTTTGTATATGTTTTTTTCTGTTTTCTGCTCAGAATTTGTGATCTTTTGACGTTTTTTGTGCGTGCGAACATGTGCGTTGAAACATGAGCCTGTCGGGTTTTACTTAGAATTCATTTGCTGATGTTTCAGTTTGTGTATTTAGAAATGTATGCTCCTTTACTGACATACTAAATTTCTAATTTCGTTGCCTCACGCATTCTTACAGACGCAGGGAAACTCCCGTTCGAAGTCGAGCCAGGCAGCAAGCTCAACACACAGTGAACAAGCCACGCAGCTGACACACACAGCTTGTGTGACTGAAACATTCGAAACGCACACGAGCCAGCTGCGTGGCTTGTCGTCTGTGTGTGTTGAGTATGTTGCCTGCCTCGACTTCGAACGGGAGTTTCCCTGCGTCTGTAAGAATGCACCAGGCAACGAAATCAGAAATTTAGTATACCAGAATGATAAGTTTATAGCGCAGAAATGATTCGCTCTGTACAAGACCAACACCCCGCTGTGTAAAATTGGGGGTCGCATGTACAGTTTCGGTTGCAGACTTGGTACACAAACCACGTTATGTTAGAATTCTAGTCAAAGCAGTACTCCTTTTGTGTGTGTTGAAAGAAAGCATGATTATTTTCGTATTACACTTGCGTTCAGTTTCGTTCTGTATAAAAATTGTCGATCTATAAAGTTTGCTGCAGTGTATGTTTTTTGGTGTAAGTGCGTTGCTATTATATTACGCGCACACAGAGCAAAGCAAAACTGCTTGTCATGTTCTGAGTACTTTTTTTCATCAATAATTTTTAACCGTTTCATCTGACATAATGAATTACGAAATGCTCTCTTGAAGGTTTTACTGACTGTGTTTATTAGTTTCATGTGGTTTTAATGTTGATTTGACACTTGCGTGCGTGTGAGAATGATTGCCTTTCCATTACACTGGGCAGAAGTGTGATGCGATTGTAAACATTATGCACAGTGTACCCACTTTGGTGAGACCCCACATTTAGTAACATTTCTGTTTTCTTCCGCCTTCTGATTACCCTCCCAATCCCTATTACGGGCAGGGCCTGATTACGGGACCGCTAATCGGAGACCGCTGAACCGTAGACCGTTACTTTTGGCTACGGTAGCTCCAATACAGTCAGCATAGCTACCGTAATCCATATCTCATCCATTCCGATAGCGGTCTTCGTGCTCGGCTCCTGCTTATGGATCATTCCCAAACGGAAATCTACCGTAACCTACCGCAGTAAAAGTAGCGGTCCACGGTCCAGCGTCTCCATTTAACGGCGCCCTAATTACCACCGAAAATGATAAGCCCCGATATTGCCACCACTGTGTAAATAAATCGTAATCTGATGCTAAAATATCAAAAAAATATCACACATCAAGTGTTACTATTTTGAAATTTTCATTTCTTCAGACTTGACAGCATCATAACCGTCATGGCGGACGACAGCAGTGATAACGCTCCGTTTGCTGGCACTGGTCTGTTTCTACATATTTGTTTGTTTTTTTGTTCAATTCATGTTGTGGTAGTGTATCTGATTTTTTTGTATCCGATCTGGAACTGATAGAAGGTTTTTGTTAATTTTGCGGTTGTAACGTGCGTGTGTATGTGGCAAACTGTCGCGAGCCAACCACGGTAATGTGGGTGGATCACAGTGGCGTGTTTGGGGAGGGCGGGGGGTTAGTATCCGGTATCCTGACTTTGTCCAGGGGTATCCTACCCTAAAATCCAAAAACCGTAAAAATTGCCCATTTTTACCTCCAAAATGCTCAAAATCGCTTGCTAGCGCAAGCATAACCCCCAAAATGACCATTTTTTTGCGCTTCCAACACCGATTTTGCTCAATTTTCCTCTAAAAAATTGACCTTTTGTTGAACAACCCCGTTAGGTATCCGAGGATTTTTATTTTTGGGGGCACCCCCCTGGTATGCGAGATTTTTCATTTTGGATATCCGGTGTCCGAAAATTTTGGATTTTGGGCATCCGGTATCCTGACTTTTTGATTTCCCAACGACACCACTGGTGGGGAGAGTGCCGACGGAGATTTTGTTGCTCGGAAGGTTGTCCAACGTAAAAGTTTGGCCCATTACAAAGTTAATTAACAAGATACAGGTCGAAATCGGAGCTTGAGCTCAAGCACACGATGGAATGGCATAAAAAGTTATCCAAAATGCGAACCCGACCCAACTCTCCTCTCACTCATGTGTTTCCAAGTGCAGCAACATGCAGTGGTTAATAAAAAAATTTTTTTATTCAAACCCCATTTTTTAAAAAAAAAATTTTTTTTAATGTAAAAAAATTTTTTTTTATTCCAGCCAAAAACTGCCCGAAACGAAAAAAAATGAGCGCTAAAGCAAAAAATAGTGGCATTTTTCTTCAATAACGTGTGGTAAGTGCATATAAAGCACTGACGACACGAAAACAATACTAAACAATGGTCAATGAGTACCAACAGTAGTCAGGTACACACCCGTACACTTCCCCCACGTGGTGTGGGTGCCTTGGTGTGGCTTTGTGACACTCAAGACGGCAAATTTGGGTGAAACTATTGCCTTTTGGTACACGACCAATGCAAATATGTGACAAACAGTGTAAATATAGAGTGAATATCACACCGAATCACTGCTTTCGGGTCTGTTGCATGGATAAATGCATGCCCGCCCAGTCACATGCACATGTGTGATCATATGAGAGGCCGTGTGAGTGTGTGCACTATGTCTAGATGCCCCAAAACAACGATTATGGCACCCAATACACCCATGGTAGGGTCAGGTGATGTCAACAGTAGCAATTTTTATGCAAAAAATAGCACTTTTAGAGCAAAAAAATAGAGAAATTTTCGAATTTTGAAATAATAAAAAAAATTTTTTTTTTATCTTTTGGAACGAATTTTTTAAAAAAAATTTTTTTAATAAAAAAAATTTTTTTTAAAAAACCACTGGCAACATACATATAATAGTTTAGTTGGCCGGAGGTGCCAAGTGTAGCAATATAGTTGGCCAGAGGTGTTCGCACCGACGAGGCCTGGCGCCTCGCCCGTCTGTGAAAACAGGCCGAAACGGGCAACACTCACTGCTGGCTGTTACATTATTACAACAACAACCAAACTGGTGTGCACCAACTTTGAGGGTACATCGAATGGGTGGCCCCAACGTGCGGCCAGCTGCGCGTGCACAACAGTCCACGACAAGTGTTCTTCATTATGACCTCATTGTACGGACATGAATTCGGTGATCAAGTCATACTCAGTGATGAACTGCAAACTGGTCAGTTCTGCTGGATGTTTGTTTTGTTTGTTTCAGTGGGTAAAATGCCAAATCTTGTCTTTTCTGTTTGTCTGAGTTTTTTGCTGGCGAAACGCGAGCTTACAGTTCTTGCGCTTTCGCATCTTAACTTTTACAGTCACAAAGTAGAGTGTTGGAACATAGTTGCTCAACGAGCCTTATACTATTTCCATTTTTTGAACAGAATTGTTGTGGATTTTCTTGCAATTTCCCAGGCCCATATGAACCACCAGGAGCCAGTTTCTATTCGGTGTAGATTAGAAATTCTACCCATGGATACAATTTTCAGTCGAAAATTTGTAATTAATAGCAATTGTCTGAAAAAAATATTTGGATAACGGTAGAAGCGTCACAAAAGTCGCAACCCACCGTCCGGGTAGTATTTTGTGAAACACTCACCTTTACACACAAATTTGACCGTTAAAAATTCTACCCCAGGGTAGAATTTTAAATCTACACTGAAAGGAAACTGGCCCCTCGTGGTTCACATGGATACTGATATACTGATAAATTGCAAGAAAAGCCAGAACACAACCAACAGCAATTTTGTTCCAAAAAAATCGGCCATACCACAAAGTGCTTTGATCAACCAATGTTCCCGGTATCAACTTTGTGTTTGCAAGTTGCAGCTAAAAGTAACTTTGCCTTCAGGTGATCTGGTGTCGTTTCGCGCTGTACTGAATCCGGATCAGAGCAAACAGACCAAATGGATAGCGGACACACACAGCATACGGAAGGTAACAGACCACATAATTTTATTATTATCTTTTATCTTTTTATATTGATGTGGTGAGTTACTCACCACTAGTGTGGTTCCTGCTCCGGAGGGGAAGCAGACGGCTTTTTCGGAGGAGAAATAGACGTCCCCACCTGGTGGAGAGGAAGATTTTTGGGAAAAGTCATTTTTTGAGATCGAAAGATTTTGCCCGTTTTTTGGGAAAAATCTGATTAAAAGCGATTTTTGCCAACATTGACCTGATAGCTCTCCATCTTATGAAACACTCGTTCTGGTGAACATTTTCGAATAATATTTTGCTTTCCAACCTCTGTTAACCTCCCAGTTTCCGCCCCATACAACAGTGAATGTGCTTTAGGATGGCTCCCGCCCTATGGTATTACTCTAAGCGGGGTGGAACACGGTTTTTTTGTCACTGATGGTGGCTCATTGGGCTTCTAAAACTTTTGAATGAGCAACAAGATTTTGGCAAATGGGCCACCAATTGGTCGCTGACCCATTTTGAAGAAAACACCCTGGGTTGGAATTTAGTAAACTGGGTAATCTATCTTTATCATGTGGCTTCTAAAAAAATTGTGTTTTTCTAGCTTACATGGTGAAATTAAAAGTTTACATTACATATCGATTAGTTCACAGTATGACAGCGAATAAGACAGGTTGTGCACACATACAGTATACTCTGACAATACTTTTGGGAGAAAATTTTCAAACGCGTTGCCTGATCCGTAAAGCGCGCGCAGCTCGAATTTCGCAAATCAGTGTGTTGAGCGGCTGGCAGTCACGTGACCGCTACAGCAACACACGCAGAGAATGCGCTTTACGGATCAGGCTACGCGTTTGAAAAGTTTCTCCCAGAAAGGTATTGTCAGAGTGTATTTCATCCAGGTTTCGGCAGCCGCCGTGGGCGTGAGTGTGCAGAAATACAGCGGCAATGGCGTCATTACAAAACTGGATGCTGGTGGAAAGTTCGGATTCCTACTGTGCGCTGATGATAATGAAAGCGCGTATTTCAATGTTGGTTTGGGTTGCGGTTTGTAAAGTCTACAACACCACCATGAGCTCGATTTCGCAGCTGGCAGACTGGTAAAACATTCATACGTGGCTGCTGATTTGGGAAATGTTACACGTTGAAGAACACAAAATGGAGCATGATGATTTTCTCTTTCTATTCGTTTTGAATACACGCCACTTTCGATGTCGGGCTCGTGATGGCGTAGTTTGCCTTTAAAAGGTTGGCTATGTTTATCGGACTATTGAACAAGTGAACAATGTTCGATCTGCAGTATTTGCAAAGTGCAAAACATTTCTTCCGATCTTTGCTATTTCTCTTGTACTTCTCTCGATTAGACCAAGATCGTGACCATGAATCCCCATTGCACTTTGTTTTTGCGCGTTCAAATTTCGGCTGTTTTTTTTTCGCGGCCGTGCGTGCAAGCTTGTGTGTTTTCCGTAGCCCTTCCCCTCTCCCCTAATTTCATTAAATTATTTATTACTCATCACCTTGATTCTCAGGGTGTCAATCGATGGCATGCTGGCGTGGCGGCAATTCAAATCCAAACCATTTCAGGTGGCTGATATCCGTCCGCAGACCAACGACGTCAACAGTGTGATGACAAAAGGAAAACAAGTGTACTTCGAGGCCATCGGTTGGTTTTCTGATGATCCTGTCTTTTTGTTTTTTTTTAAAGTCACCAGATTATTTGCTCATGTTTTTTTGAGTGAGATTTGTACGTTACTGTCTGCATTGAGCTTGGTGATCGGACCTGTCTTTCCCAGGTGGCTTATTTGAAGCAAAAACATTTTTACTGCTGTCCCTAATTCCGCCGAACGGAACAAAGTTGTTCATCATTAGCTGTATGTGATTGGGATGGAATGGTTGTGGGTGGTCGGGGTATACTTGCGGGCCGAAAAAAACCGTTTTTTTCCGAAAAAAAAAAAACCGAAAAAAACCGTTTTTTTTCGAGGCCCGGAAAAATACGTTTTTATTTTTCCGGAAATTTTTCCAAGTGGCAACTTTTGGGAAAAAACGGTTTTTTTCCAAAAATTTCCGAAATATTTTCAAGGGTCACGAAAGGATGTTGTCAAAACTAATGTAAATCGGTGCTAAACAGTTCAAAATGAGCACTTTTTAATCTCCAAGTGCATTTTAGCATGTTTCAGGCCATTTCCCGACAAAATTTTCTCCAAAATAGGGGTTTTTGGACCATGGGTATCCTTAAGTACTGGAAAAATATTTGAAAAAAAAAACGGTTTTTTTCCGAAAAAAAACGGTTTTTTTCCAAAAATATATTTTGCGGAAAAATACGCAAGTATAGGTCGGGGTGGATTTGACTTTGATGTGCCATAAACAATAATGTATTGTGTAATACACTGATCATTGAAACATGAGCCAGCTGGCCACATATGTCCATGCATAACACGCGTGTCTTCTATGCAAACAGTGTAGAACTGGCTGGCTGCTGTTTCACAACGGTGCGTAATGCACGATAACGTTTTCATGTCAAATGAAAGTCAACCGCAACCTGATTGGAATGCCAGCCAAGCAAATGCAATTCGTTCAGACTATAATTTTCCTCGTTTTCAGAGGGCGAGGAACGTAACCGATCGAGCAGCAAGTACAAAGCGACACTGGTTTGCCCGCTGAAACACAAGGCCAGATATATGACGCGTGAAACATCAGTTGGCCAGACATATGGTGCAAAGCAGAGCTCGAGTGCTGCGGATTTGCAGGGTAAGAGATTCAAGTACTGATGTAACAGCAGTGAGTTTTGACCATTTCGGCCCGTTTTCACAGACGGGCGAGGTGCCAGGCCTCGTCGGTGCGAACGTCTCTGGCCAACTATATTGCTGTACTTGGAAACACATGAGTGAGAGGAGAGTTGGGTCGGGTTCGCATTTTGGATGGATGGTTTGTGATTAGTCCGGGTTGGGCTGGGTGTTGGTTGATCTATTGCAATGCGGATACAACGCGGATATATGTAGACCGAGATCTGGAAGTTGGCCTGGAAGAGGCCTGCGTGGCACCTCGCCCGTCTGTGAAAACAGGCCGAAACGGGCAAAACTCACTGCTGTTACATTGTTGTAACGCACAATACCAGTGGAGTGTGACCAACTTGTGGTTTAATTACCCGTTGCCCTCTCTCACTGGCTTGCACTTTTGTGCGCAGCAGTGATGTGTTACTCGAACAATAAGATCTGCTCGAGGTCCTTATTGGAGGTCAATTGGCCAGTGGTGTTCGCACCGACGAGGCCTGGCACCTCGCCCGTCTGTGAAAACAGGCCGAAACGGGCAAAACTCCCTGCTCTTACATTATTGCGTTGTTGAAAGCTGATTGTGAACAGGTAGCAAACACTTTGTTGTCGTTATGTTTTCGTGGGTTTATGTGGGCGTGGTTCGAATTCGGCGTTTTTGAAATACCAATTTCCCAATGAGAACTTTAATTGCACAATAATTGGAAACAAACGCGTCCAGTATGCGGGGATTGATTCTGAAATAAGTCAGTTGAATCCACCACTCCGATTTGAAACATCACCCATCCCAACTACACACGTACAGGTCCGTCGCAGTCACGTCGCGACAGTAGTGCCAGTGGCTCCAGTGCACAGGCAGCAGCAATGCGCCAACGGGTCAGCAATTTGGAGGACTGCAGACCGAATGCGCCTGCCAGCACGATGGTTGGACTGGCTTGTTTTGTTGTTTTTTGTGTCATTGACGTTTTTTTGTCATTTCACAGCTGCCAGTGCCGCTATTCTTGCCGGTTCGCGCAGGACAGTATTTATACAGTATGCTGTTTGTCGGACCATTTTCTGTATGGACATTGGAAAACATTAATTACCCCGCATTCATATGGGCTATGTCATACGGATGGATGCGATTATGGATCGGTTTTGTCGTAATCATTCGATGTTTGAATGATTTACAATCGTAAGATATGCTGATGGTGCTGGTCGAGATTTGTGGCACCAATAATACATTTTCGACGGTTTGCTGAAATAAATTTGAGCAACAAATTGCAGATACTGTATCATCTGACAATACTTTTGGGAGAAACTTTTCAAACGCGTTGCCCGATCCGTAAAGCGCGTTATGCACGTGTCAGCTATAGCGGGTCACATGACTGCCAGTCACTGAACACAAGGGTCCAGTGGTGTCGTTGGGGGAGGGAAGGGGGGTTACCCCCCTAGTATCCAGTATCTTGATTTTTTCACCCATGGGGTATCCTGACTTTTTGTCCACGGGTATCCTACCCTAAAATTTTTCCGAAAACCATAAAAATAGCCCATTTTTACCTCCAAAATGCCCAAAATAGCTTGCTAGCGCAAGCATAACCCCAAAAATGACCATTTTGTGCGCTTCCAACACCAATTTTGCTCAATTTTCCTCTAGAAAATTAACCTTTTTTGAACAACCCCCTGGGTATCCGAGATTTTTTATTTTGGGGAGCAACCCCCCCTGGTATCCGAGATTTTTCATTTTGGGTATCCGGTATCCGAAAATTTTGGATTTTGGGTATCCGGTATCCTGACTTTTTCATTTCCCAACGACACCACTGCAAGGGTCTGACGTATTGATTTGCGAAATGCTCCGAAACTCAGCTGCCTGCTCGTGCTGCGTGCGCTTTACGGATCAGGCAACGGGTTTGAAATGTTTCTCCCAAAAGTATTGTCAGAGTATACCTAAAGGCAAACTACGTACACCAACGCGAGCCCGATTTCGAAGGTGGTGTGTATTCAAAGCGAATAGAAAGAGAAAATCATGCTCCACTTTCCGTTCTTCAACGTGTAACATTTCCCAAGTGAGCAGCCACGTCAGAATGTTTCACCATTGTACCAGCTGCGAAATCGAGCTCTTGTTGGTGAAAAAAAGGCAGGCCCGCCGTACTTTGTAGACTTAGACCATACCGTATCACCCTGAATACTTACATACTTGAAATGTTTCGGGTTACTGTAGCCACGTCTCGCGATAAATCTTGCTCACATTTATAAGAACTAAATAAAACACTGCTACACACTCATTTTGCCTATAGGTGGCCTGTACATGAAGTATGCATGAAGTAAGCAACATTCAGATATATTGTTTGCAGAGCACAGCGGTCGCGGCGGGTGGTCGTGCCACTTCATCGACCGTGTCCGACTCAAGTGGCGAACATTATTATGCAGCGTCGGGCACTGGTATGTATTGGTTGACTGGCTGATGTTTCAATTGAATTTAAAGGATGCGTATTTTCAGTTGAAGTTGATTGTTTGGTGGTTTTGGGGTTTTGGTTGCCAGTCGGCCCGTACAACCAAACAACTGTTTCGCAGGCAGTTGGGCAAAAAAATGTTTCTCCAGATAAATAATAGAGCTAGCTTTATTTCGCACGAGCAATAGTTCCGTGTACAGGAACTCAAAACGAACAAATTAGTGATCCCGCACCGAAATACCTGGATTTGGATATACTTGAGTTTGCAGAATATAAACTTTGAGAGAGCTTTTGAGGGCTTTCCAATTTTCCACTTTCGTTCGTTGGTTTGAACTTCCGGTTTATTTACTTGAACTCTGCTCATATACGGTATTCATGTGACCAAATTCACCCTACCTAGTGTTGCATCAGGCTGGTACTTACTTATTAGCTTGTTTTTTTTATTTATTATCTGTTAGTTTGATCAAAACTACTTTTCTGTTTTTCTTCATTTTCATTGAAAAAGCCTGAGCAGCTGTACATTTGTGGATGTTTCCTTCATATGGACATGTCTTCCTGGCTGGCAGTCTAAGCCGAAGCCTAAGCCCAAGGCCATGTTCAAGTCTGATCCGAAGCCAATTTTACAAGTGGTGGGGGTGATGTTTCACACGTGGGTCACGAGCGACATGAATACCCACCTCTAACAAGATTTTTTTTCATCTCTGACTTTTTTTATTTTTCGGGCTTTTTTCGGGGTTTTCGACGGCCACCTAAATCCAATTGCAGGTGCATCACCACCGGCCAGCGATCGCGTGCGTCACGTCCATCCACTCAACATTGACGCCTCAATGCTGCTGCCATCGATGAGTCGACACAACCAATACTTTCAGGCGGGACTGTATCTCGACCAACTGTTGGCGCAACTGCAGCACCGCAATTCGGCCGTTACCAACTGACGGCACTGTAGCTGGGGGCTAATTGCGTTTTCCTCTTCAAAATACTGTACATGTAAATTTCTAATTTTGTTGCGTCATGCATTTTTATAGACGCAGGGAAACTCCTGTTCGAAGTCGAAGCTCAACACACAGTCAACAAGCCACGCAGCTGGCTCGTGTGCATTTCGAATGTTTTAGTCACACAAGTTGTGTGATTGGGCGAATGTCAAACTTCGAGATTGGTAACATTACTGCTGCTATTTATTTTTCTTGTGAGGCATCACAAGCTTAAGTTCGATCACCAAGTTTGATACTGCAAAACCAGCGCAATAGGAATTCTTATGCTTACGTCACCACTATTTGAAAATCCGTTGTGCTTTTGAAATTGGCCTGGCGCTAAAAGAATTCTGACCAGCACACACATGCGCTAGTTTGTTTGTGTGTGTTCAACAATGTATGTCTGTGTTTATGTTGCTTTACCACCAGGCTACCATGTCTCTGCTTTGGTTTGAATGGTGTTGTTTTCTTGCTTTCATTGACTTTGCAAGATTCTGTAAGGCACAGAGCACCATTGTGAATACTTGACTCTCGAATGTCTGTACAGTATATTTGAAAATCTGAACAGTTCCTAAAACTCCAGACCTGGCTAATCTAGGGTATCATGTTTATGAAGCGAAATTTATGTTGTTAGTGCCGCGTGTGTAAGCAGCCGCTCAGTTGCTGCTTGTAGTTTTGCGCGAAAGTTTAACGCACGTGGTACAAACTTGGTGAACAAGCAATAGATTATTGGGTGCAGTAGCTCATGGCGTATCTTGGAATAGCAAAATGAAATGCTGCCTGACCAGATAACTGTTTTTTTAGATTGTGAAATGTAGACATATCGGCCGAAAACAGATATTGAACTGCTTCATGCATATGGTTTCAATCAGAATGTGGTGCTCGGTTGTGATTAAGCTCTGACAACATTTATCCAGTTTTGTGGAACATTGAATTCACATGATTATTATACATAACCAGTTTCGGTTAACAGTTATCTCTATTAACCATGGCTTTTTATGTAGGAATTTTCTTAACCAAAGATCTTTTAGTGATTGCACGTCGGAAGAAATATGTGCGCAACTAGCTGGCAGATTATACGCAGATTTTTGTTTCTTTTTGGTTATAATAATATTGGCTCGGTAAATGTGTTTTTAATGCTCTCTTTTTGTCTGAACAAGTCGTGTAACTTGGCTTTATGCCAAGTTAGCTAACAAAAATCTCTGTCCTACCATATTTCTGGAATTAGTGTATCCATATTTGGTACCCCTTTTGTGCAAAATGTGAGTAGACTTTACGGTTCTGCTAGTCAAACTTTGAAGAAAATGATTTCGCCTTTAATCTCTTGTGGAACGATCATCATGACGCTTGCCTTTTTACTTTTTTTTCTGGATTTGATATCTCCCGAATACTTATTTAATTTCTAATTTTTGTGGAATTCGTGTTCTCGTGTTGGTGTAACTCTCCTTTGTGTTATAGTTGACTGTTGTATATACGGTTATTGTATTTTTATTATTGTATTTTTGTCCTCCATACATGGCGTATGTACTGGTACTAACGACCGATTAATAGGGATGTCAACAATTAGTTACATTTGTTACACATTCAACACCAGTTCAAGTACGAAAACGCTCTTCAGAACTGAGTTTGTATCTAAAATTACTTACATCATGATCTTGTGTGATTAGTACGTCTTATGATCTTAGGACTTGAGTATTCATGATCTTTTTGATTGGAGTGTAAACCTTTGTTAATACGTAATTCATTCGATCTTAATTATGTATCAGTGTAAGTGCGACTTCTCTTGAGTAACTAACTGTGCCGAATAACGCGTGTATGTTCTCCAAGTTCACAAAACTAATACATATATTGATGCAGCACTTCATCTGTCTTTATATCACCCGTTTGTATGGCGTCATATTTCACTCGCGAGTATAAAACTGTGCAGATTTGCGTATATTCGTTGATGTTATGTTACTGCCGACATGGGCAGTGATTATTGCTTGTATCCAAAGCAAGTTGGCACGCGTGCCATCTTACCTGACCGGAGTAGTTTTTCCATGATATAGTAAATTTCCAAATGCGCTGCCGCACAGTAAAATACGCCGCATAGTTAATGTCCAGTTATAAACCCGACCACTAACCATGCGCGGTTATGAAACATTGCGCGCAACTGCCTGGCTGGTTGGCAAGCTGCGTGTGTGTTGGCCGTCCGAATGTTTCACAAGTTGAATTTCGGGTTTAGAACCTGACATTAACTATGGGGCGTATTTTACTGTGCGGCAGCGAATTTGGAAATTTACTATAATTGTGACAATATTAATATTAATGCTCGATTTTCAGCTTCCGTCCAATCCGTCACGAGTGTACCAATTAACCTATTTCCTTTTCCCACCCATGTGTACGGCGGTGATTGGGTGTTTTTGGATCTATACATAAGTTGAAACTCGAAATAAATCTGGTGATTTGGCTGTCTTTCACTTAACACTCTCAATCATGGCCACCGGGTCAGGCAACACCGAGTTTGCGGGGCAAGGTTCGTGATTTTTTTCCGTTTTGAGAATTTTACTTTTTCTTGTTTCCTTTGAAACTGACGGTGGCCTGGTTGTTCAGCTGAATAAGGTCTTCGCCATAATAACAGTCGGCGTTCAAATTGGCAAATCCTGATTGTCAAGGATGAAGATTTCTGCGTGATTTTCCATCTTAAAATTTGTTTCAGTCCAGAACTGAAATGCGACCAAAACCACATGTGTCCAGACCAATTCATTCGTTTCGACAGTTCATCCCGCACAAGTTCTTTTTTCGTAAAAAAACAAACCGAATTTTTTGCCAAACCGTTTGCATTCACAGTCTGCTGCAGCTCTGCTGTGTGACAAACAGCTGGCCACGAAACCTAGCATTGAAGTAAACCAGGGAGCACTTTCTATTTCATACAATAAAAACTTACAAATTTTAGCCAAAAGTTACAAACAATTGTAAATCCACTTTCCACAATAATTTTGTATCCAGTTACAATTTTTGTAGCTGGATACAACAGAGCTGCAAATGTTTCGATTGCAGGATTTTCTTTCGCTTAGGCAACCACGAAAACACGTGTGTGATAAAATTAGTTTCAAATAAATTGCTTATATAGACGCTAAACATTATTTAAAAAATCGGGCCCGGGTCAAATAATGGATAAACAATCAAATTGTATCGAGTTAGGACGGTCCCACCGGTGTGCACCCAGCTACAATTTTTCTCTTTCTTACAATGCGAGTTACAAAATTTTCTTTTGTAGCTGGATACAATTGTAAAGGCAGTCTACGGGAGGTTGTCACTCAGCCCCCGAATACCGTAACCCACCGCAAGAGAGATCGTTGCGAGACCCATGCTGATCGCTGCTTATCGACACGTGTATTAGCGGCAGCAAGCTGGAAATTGTCATCATGCGCGTCGATCACCAAAACTTGGAAATGTTGGTTGGTGTTGGCGCTAACACGCAAAACATAGATAAAAAACAAAATGGTCTCGACACGATCCTTGCAGATCAAAATTACGGTGGGTTACGGTATTCGGGGGCTGAGTGACAACCTCCCGTAGACTGCCTTTACCCAGTTACAATTGTAACTTCTTACAATTGTATCACTCACAATTGTAACTGCGTGAAGTGACTTTTGTACCTGGGTACAAATTGTAGCGTTTTTTGTAAGAACTTACAATTTGTATGAAATAGAAAGTGCTCCCAGTTGTGTTTCTGCATGCGGCATGTGTGGTCAAATCAGGCGAACATGCATACGATTATAGGGTTTGTATGTGTGTATTGCGTGTGAATAACCGTTTTGAACTGAGCACATCAGGGGTTGGGTAATAAGGGGGCTGGCAGACCTATTATCAGAGCCAAAAACTGAGCTGTACTTTGATTTGTGGTTTGAACGGCATTATAGATTCACCGGAAATGAAACAGGGTGAACTGAAATGTAATCCCTGTGTAACATCATTTGTAGCACAGTTGCCTGTTTATGATTTTCATGCTTGCATTGTTGCACACGCAGAGCTGTGCACATATACAGTATGTAACATACAGTTATTTTGGGATTTCATATATTAAACAGAAGTTTACATACATTATTACATGAAAAAACGTCGCCTACGCCTAATTTTTTGATAAAAAGGACTAAACCTGACAGATATTATTTTGGCTCCCGAGCACGTCTGTGCACATGGTCTCAGCCAAGCACGTTCTCATTGGCCTCATGTAGACACTGTGTGGTGCCGAACATCAAATAAAGTCAAACCGGACCAACATAAGCTCGATTTCGAAGGTGGTTTGTATTCAAAAGGAATAGAAAAAGAAAATCCTCATGCTCCGTTTTGTGTTCCTCAGCGTGTAACATTTCCCAAATCAGCAGCCACGTATTGATGTTTCACTATTCCGCCAGCCCTGAAATCGAGCTCGTGTTGGTGTAGTTTACCTGGTGTAGTTCCCGGGGGGAGAGGGTCCCCCTAAGGTACACTAACCGCCGCGCCAGGTGCACTAACCACCTCAATTTTGGCCTAAAATAGGCATTTAGGCCTAAGATGGGTGATTTTAGGTCGATGTTGTCAAAAGTCGCCAAAATACCCTGTTTATGGAGATTTTTTTCCAAAAAGGGCAAAAAATCGGTCAAGTTTTCAACCTCACGAAGTGACTTTTTTCTGAATTTGGGTCTCCCCCCTTCCCCCCCCCAGGGAGGTACACTAACCGCCGCGCCGGACCAGGAACTCCACACCCGGTCTTGTACTTATGCTTATTTCACTTAATCTTCTTATTTATGTATTATTGAGTTGGTGCCGACGCAATAAACTGACTAACCAGGAACTATAGTGCCTATAAAGATATAAAATTTCCAAAGTATTTTTAAAATTAAAATCACCGCTTAGGTTTCATCACGAACCTGACCGAGCGCCATGGCCTGATCACGGAAGAGGGGGCGCAGAAACGGCTCGTCTTCTTCGTGCCGAGCTCGGTGTTTGGCCAGATATACGGCGGGCATTACCCGTCGCTCAAGGCTGAATTTAAGAAAAACAGCGAAACCATTCAGTTCAAGATCGGCAGCAAGGTGCGTCAGGGTTTGCTTGTTTGGTTCAAAACGGAGTGTATAGCAGTGTTTTATTCAGTTTTTTTATAAATGTGAGCAATATTTATCATAGTAGAGTAGTCTCAAGCTGCATATATAGTTTCGGACCCTATCCCGACACTATATATGTCACAATGCAACCGGGTCAAATGCAACCCAGATGTTGCTAGAACGTAAAACGTCGATTTTTTGGGTTTTCTGGAACCTAAATTAGAGCAAGGATCACAGAAACAGAATTTAAGCTGCCGATGGCACGTAAAGTGAGAGATTCTCGGTGTCGGATTTCATTTTTTTGTGAATTTAGTGAAAACACAGTGGATTGAGCCTTTTCTGATGGATTTGCAATTTTTCTTCAGTTAGCCTTTGAGATCGAATCAACGCGAGCAAGCTTCCATATGAGATATGAATTATGTGGAACATTTTCTCAGCATTAATAGTTGTAAATATCTTTAAAAAAGTTTTTTCGATAAAAAAACGTTTTTTTCACGGGAGATAAACAACGGTACTTTGCACCAGTATATAAAAGTTGTTTCGTTTCCATGCAGCCCGCAAACAACCGGTACGGTCATCGAAATTAGGAACATGTATGCGTGTCTCCAAATCTTCATTCCATTTGTGGTTTCGTAGAATTGATTTTGTGCCCATTTACATTCACGGTTGCGTAAACGTTCTGCCTATTCACGATGAATTGCAGACTAGGCCAGGCAAAACACACACGGAAATATGAATGACTCATCATTTTATTTGATGCAATTTTCGCTGCAGGTGAAATTCGAGGCGACAATAAATCACATGAAATCCAACGATAAATGGACCAATTATATTGCCGTCGATGGCTCTGTACAATTGGTAGGTTACTGTAATAATTGTTTGTTTTGTTATTCATAATGGTTTCTTTACAGCGCTGCATGCGCTCGTGCCTTATTGAAGCCAGACAAATGTCTGTGATTTATTGTCCCGTTGTGAAACATTTTGCTGCCAACGGTAAACTTAGAATGCTCTTGGTTTTGGCGTATAGTAAATTTCCAAATTCGCTGCCGCACAGTAAAATACGCATCATAGTTAATGTCAAGTTATAAACCCGAACGCTAACCATGCGCGGTTCTGAAACGTTGCGCGCAGCTGCCTGCCTGGCTGGCAAGCTGCAGGTGTGTTGGCTGTCTGAATGTTTCACACGTTGATTTTCGGGGTTAGAACCTGACATTAACTATGGGGCGTACGCACTTTACTGTGCGGCAGCGAATTTGGAAAATTACTATGGTTACATTCTAGAGCGCGTGGATATTGTTGAAATGCAACAACCCTTACAATTTTTGAAACTTGTATTGTGATAGAAACTTCGTGTCAGCACAAAGTCTTTATTTAAATTTGACAATTGAGAAAAACAGATTGTTATTTGTTTTTTTTGGTTCCAGTTGGCGGATCCGGGTGCGGGTCCCGGGCCGACACCAGCGGGCAAGGTGCACCGCGGTGTGGGCACGATCTCGAAGATTGACGCCAGCGGCAATTTCGGATTTCTTATGAACGCCGACAACGAGAGTGTCTGGTTTGGGGTGAGTTCCTCCGCCGATTTGCGTGACACTTTAACTGGGCCATCCATTTTTTGGATCAGTGAAATTTGATAACTGGTTTTTTTAACTTCGTCCTCAGGCGCTTTTAATGCTTTCGAATTTTGATGCTTTGGGATTTGTAATGCGATCAGTATTGCGGTTACATGACCGCGACTTATCTGGAATCTGTGAAACATTCTCTTCTCCATATTTGCGCCAGATTTTTGTAAAGGAAAGCTACGCCAACACGAGCCCGATTTCGGAGGTGGTGTGCTTGCAAAACGAATAGAAAGAGAAAATTCTCATTGGACCACGTTCTATTCTGCGAAGTGTAACATTTCCCAAATCAGCGGCCAAGTTAGAATATTTCACTAATCTGCCACCTCCGAAATCAAGCTTGTGTTGGCGCAGTGTTACCAAAAATGTTTCTGGGACTATGCTTAGCACCTAGTGTGTAGTTTACAGTTTAGTTCCAACACAAGTTCCTGATTCTCAAAAATTTGACCAACATCCCTAATTCTATGCGTTCAGATCAGATGCACCAATTTAATGGTTTTGGCAAAAAAAATTTGCTGAATCGGGCAAGCAGTTAGATTCCGATCAAAAGATGGAAGGCGGGGATGGTGAGCCTGCACCCCAAGGCTGAACCCTGACAAACGCGAAACGCGAAAAGCAGAAGAAATCAGTCATCAATTATCTCACTCGTCAATTGCAGGCTGTGAAACCTTTTCTTTATCGATTGTCCGTGTCTAAAATGTTAATCACGTTGCTGTTGTGTTGGTTGTGCTCTTTTCGCTTTGCGCGTTTTTTCAGAGTTCAGCCGCAATGCCAGCAGCGTACATTATGTATACCGGCGGTTTGGGCATCAGATGATGTTTTAACAGATGCACATTTGACCCGAACATGTTTGCCTTTCAAATTCAGGCTCAATCAGTACGACCAACAGCGAAGAAAGTTGACGAAGTGTTCAAGTTCAACCAAGCGGCCTACTATGAAGCGACGGAGGTGCCGAAACAAGCGCAGAAACATCCAAACAATAGGTATGCGTGCGAGATTGGTAGCTGGATTTGCAATTTTCCCGGAAAAATATATTCACTGAAAAAAAAACGTTTTTTTTTTCATATTTTTCCGAGCCATATTTGAGCACCGGCCCAAATGGTGTATGTTTGGCACACTATGCGCTGGAAAGGTGTGTGAAAGGTAATCCTGTTGAGAAAGTGCGAATAAAAGCCATAAAAGTGCCGGGAAACACTTGAAAACGTATGTTTCAGCAAAAAATAGGTTGTTTGACGCTTTTTCAGAAAAGTTCAAAGTCCGCCGTGCAATTTTCCGGAAAAGTATATTTCACTGAATAAAACGGTTTTTTTCGTGTTTTTTTTTTCAGGAAAAAACGTTTTTTTTACCTGCAACTATACTGGAAAGTGACATGTACTAGAATCAAACTTGGTCACGATAGGATCGGGCTTGCTTTGGTACCGTGAAGTACCCACTTTCACATTTCTTTTTTACACTGAAAACATGGAATTCTTGGGTATTTTCCCAACTTCGCTTGTCTTCGTAACTTCGAGAACTTTAAACGTCTAAACACCGGGCGTCATACTGCAGGGGATCAGTTTCGATTATTTTTTTATTTAATTTGTTTAATTTTTCAGGTTTCGTGCCCATTTGGTTTGTTCGGTGAAGAATAGGGGCAAGTTCGCCACCACCGATGCCCCGTCAACCAGTCAGAGAAAGGGTGTGTTGTTTTAGCTATTCGCTCATTATTTCAATTTAGTGAGGGGCAGCAGTCGTGTAGCTACCCAGGCGGGGCGGCAACCTACTTACTGTACCGGCCGAGCTAGGGGAGAACAAATTTTTTTGGGTCTAAATATTGATGAAAATGTGCTCTAAAACGCTATTTTAGCGCGTGGCGCGCGATTTTTCGCCTATTTGAATTGAAAAATACTATTTTTATACCGTTTTGAGCCAAAAATCGCAACTTACTGTACCAGCCGCCGGGTGGCGACCTACTTACCTACTGTACCTAGGGGAGACCCCACCCCCTGCTACACCATTGGTGGGGGCACAAACCTCAATATAGCCACTCTGGGTAAATTTTCGACCAAAATGCAAAAAAGTACAATTTTTTGGCCAATTTTGCGCTGTAATGCATGCAAAAAACACCCTTTTTCGGACCTCAGGGGTACCTTGCAATCTTCTGGAGGCTGGGTAGTGGGGTACCTTGCAACTATCTGGATCCACCCCCCAAGGGTACACTGCTACCATTTGCCTGCCACTACACTGACTTGATGTACTGACTGAGCGGGTTAGAAAAACATGATCACCAATCCAAAAAAATTTTTGTTGTACAACCGTAAAATTATTATCGATTTATTATATTATATTTTGTTTAAATTATTTTTTTCTGCCCCGTATATTTACGCGAATTTATTGCAGAGTCGACATCATCGAAAGCATCAGGCACGACCAGCACCGATACTTCTGCCACCACGACCGTCACCGGCAAACAACAGTCGTGCGTCATGCCCAAACAGACGTCACAAGTGAGAATGCTTGGTTTTGCGCTTTGGGTTATTCATTTTCGATTGATTCGCATGACATGGCCAGGTTACTACTATCAAATGAATGAAACTTTGATCCATATATGCATTCTGTGAAACATTTCCGCATGCATGTATGTTGTGTGTGTGTGTGTGTGCGATGCATATGCAGGTTCATGTCATGCAAAGTGGGCCTCCAATTAAAAATGTGACTAGATGGACTAAACTTCGAACATTGAATTTCGTGTTCACCATCGCTACATTACAATAATCGTTAGATTTCCGACAGAGCGCCATCGTTAAATCTTGAAACATCCAAAATTCGAAAGGACGCGACCAAGCCAGATCCAAGTTTTTGATACCTGTTCATAACTGACGTGTCATAATGTGATAAAAAAAGAACGAAAATTCGCCAAAAAAAATGTCACAAAGCAACAACTGGCAACCAATATATAACTGCATGTTATAACATATCATAACTTGATTTCGCCTTTCTACTTCAGGTGATTAGTTCGTCGATTATTCCGCCCTCATCCCCGGTCTCATTTGCGCAACGAACGGCTGGCACGGCTGCTGTCAGTCAAGCCTACACCGAATTGTTGTCTGGTTTGTTTGCTTGTTTGTTTTTGTTCATTTTTTTGGTTAACTTTCGGGCGTGTTCACCAACAATAGTGCGACTAAATCGGTGAATGTTATCCATGGGCAACACCACACACCACCACACATTAGGGCAGTACCATAAACAAATTTTCTGTATAAATCCGCTAAACATATAGCAAGACTCTATGGGCAATATATGTATATGAACAATACCTCGAAAAAGCCCAACCCCAGGCAAAAGGCATAAACCAAAGACAATAACATTAGCAATCTCAGCCAAAAGCAAAAGACCAATCACCAATCCACTAAACACAAAAAGACCACTCTCACCCCCAAGCCACCAACTCCCAAAAAAACCAACCCCCAAACCACAAACCAAACAATCCCAACCACAACAAAAAAAAACACACACAACCATTAACCTTCTCACTTCATGCATAATCTGAAAAAATGAACAAAAACAAACAGGCAAACGAACCAGACAACAATTCGGTGTAGGCTTGACTGACAGCAGCCGTGCCTGCCGTTCGTTGCGCAAATGAGACCGGGGATGAGGGCGGAATAATCGACGAACTAATCACCTGAAGCAGAAAGGCGAAATCAAGTTATGATATGTTATAACATGCAGTTATATATTGGTTGCCAGTTGTTGCTTTGTGACATTTTTTGGCGAATTTTCGTTCTTTTTTTATCACATTATGACACGTCAGTTATGAACAGGTATCAAAAACTTGGATCAGGCTTGGTCGCGTCCTTTTCGAATTTTGGATGTTTCAAGATTTAACGATCGGAAATCTAACGATTATTGTAATGTAGCGATGGTGAACACGAAATTCAATGTTCGAAGTTTAGTCCATCTAGTCACATTTTTAATTGGAGGCTCACTTTGCATGACATGAACCTGCATATGCATCGCACACACACACGCACACACACAACATACATGCATGCGGAAATGTTTCACAGAATGCATATATGGATCAAAGTTTCATTCATTTGATAGTAGTAACCTGGCCATGTCATGCGATTCAATCGAAAATGAATAACCCAAAGCGCAAAACCAAGCATTCTCACTTGTGACGTCTGTTTGGGCATGACGCACGACTGTTGTTTGCCGGTGACGGTCGTGGTGGCAGAAGTATCGGTGCTGGTCGTGCCTGATGCTTTCGATGATGTCGACTCTGCAATAAATTCGCGTAAATATACGGGCAGAAAAAAATAATAAACAAAATATAATATAATAAATCGATAATAATTTTACGGTTGTACAACAAAAAATTTTTGGATTGGTGATCATGTTTTTCGTAACCCGCTCAGTCAGACGGCCGGTACATCAAGTCAGTGTAGTGGCAGGCAAATGGTTGCAGTGTACCCTTGGGGGGGTGGATCCAGATAGTTGCAAGGTACCCCACTACCCAGCCTCCAGAAGATTGCAAGGTACCCCTGAGTAGACCTGGGCACAATACCACTTTTGACACCCAATACCAATACCCAATACCAATACCGGCCCTGTACCAATACCCAATACCAATACCAAATTGGTGACCCAATACCAATACCCAATACCAATACCGGGTGAGACCCAATACCCAATACCAGATCAATACTGCTGAAGTGCCTGGTATTGGGTTTGGTATTGGGTTGGTATTGGTATTGAGTATTGGGTATTGGGTTGGTATTGGTATTGGGTATTGGTCTTAGTATTGGTTTGGTATTGGGTTTTTGGTCTGGTATTGGGTTGGTATTGGGTTTGGTATTGGTTTGGTATTGGGTTTTGAGTCAGGTATTGGGTTTGGTATTGGTTTGGTATTGGGTTTTTCTGGGTTAGTATTGGGTATTGGTTTTGACCCAATACCTGGGCAAACCCAATACCAATACCCAATACCAATACCAGGCCAGCTTCAATACCAATACCCAATACCAGAATTAGACCCAATACCAATACCAAACACTGGTATTGGTATTGGTATTGGGTGGTATTGGTATTGGGTATTGGGTATTGTGCCCACCCATACCCCTGAGCAGGGTTGGATTAAAAAATTTTTTTATTATCGAACTTTTTTTTTAAAAAAAAACTTTTTAAATTTTTTTTTAAAAAATCACTTTTTTTTATTCCGGACCCCCAAAAAATTGGTTTCTAGAAAAATGAAATTTCTGAAATCATGTTACTTAGGTATGTTTTGAGGGACACTAAAGAGAACTTCTCCACTGACTTGCATGTTTATGTCGATCACCTGCGATCTAGCCCATTTGGTCATAATTTGAGAACCCGCCCGAAGGTAACTCTGTGGGCATATATGACAAAGGGAAGACCAACCTTCTGTTTGTGAATTTGGGGATAAATTTGAAGAGAGATAAAGAGTTACACCACACTCATGTTGTGTGACAAAAGCAACAAATGACAAATCCACACAACTGCAAATAGGCGATCAAAGTGGAGTCTGTCGATAGCTTACGTCGATAGCTCAATAACTGCACAGTATACGGTATGGGGTGTCCTATATTATACGTGCAGCGATTGTTGGGATGTCTGGGAACTGTATGAGTCCATTACAACGCCATTTTAAACTGAAATATAAGCGCCGCAGGCGATTTTTTGAGAATGATGAGCAATAAAACGCATGAAAACATACATTTTTACCTTAAAAAAGTGAGAAAATAACGAAAAAAGGGGAAAAATAATTAAAAAATGTGGACTTACTTTTTAAAATTTTAAAATAAAAAAAGTGGCCAACTTTTTTTTAAAAAAATTTTTTTTAATCCAACCCTGCCCCTGAGGTCCGAAAAAGGGTGTTTTTTTTGCATGCATTACAGCGCAAAATTGGCCAAAAAATTGTACTTTTTTGCATTTTGGTCGATAATTTACCCAAAGTGGCTATATTGAGGTTTGTGCCCCCACCCAGTGGTCAATAAAAAAGTTTTTTTATTCGAACCCCATTTTTGAAAAAAAAAATTTTTAAATTAAAAAAAAATTTTTATTCCAGCCAAAATCTTGCCCAACACGATAAAAAAATGAGCGCTCAAGTACAAAATAGGGGTATTTTTGTTACATAATGTGTTCTAAGTGCATATAAAGCACAGGTGACACGAAAACCATGCTATCCAGTGGTCGATAAGTACCAACCATATTCAGGTACACACCCGTACCCTTCGCCAGGTGGTGCGGGTGTGATGGTATGGCTTTCTGATATTCGGGATGGGAATTTTGGGTGAAATTATGCCGTCTAGGTACACGACCAATGCAAATAAGTTGCACATAGTGTGAAATTAGAGTGAATACAAAATAGAATCACTCCTTTCGGGTCTGGGGCATGGATAAATAAATGCCCACCCAGTCACATGTACGTGTGTAGTCATATGAGAGGCCCTGTGAGTGTGCGCACTATGTCTAGATGCCACAAAACAACGATTATGGCACCCAATACACCCATGGTAGGGTTAGGTGATGTCAACAGTAGCAATTTTTATGCAAAAATAGCACTTTTAGAGCAAAAAAATCGAGAAATTTTCGAATTTTGAAATAATAAAAAAAATTTTTTAACTTGTGGAACGAATTTTTAAAAAAATTTTTTTTTAATATAGTAAATTTCTAATTTCGTTGCCTCATACACTTTTACAGACGCAGGGAAACTGCGGTTCGAAGTCGAGGCAGGCAACAAGCTCAACACATAGTCAACAAGCCACGCAGCTGACACACACAGTTTGTGCGACTGAAACATTCGAAACGCACACGAGTCAGCTGCGTGGCTTGTTGACTGTGTGTTGAGCTTGTTGCATGCCTCGACTTCGAACGGGAGTTTTCCTGCGTCTGTAAGAATGCATGAGGCAACGAAATAAGAAACTTACTATAACAAGAAAAAAATTTTTTTTTAAAAACCACTGCCCCCACCAATGGTGCAGCAGGGGGTGGGGTCTCCCCTAGGTACAGTAGGTAAGTAGGTCGCCGCCCGGCGGCTGGTACAGTAAGTTGCGATTTTGGCTCAAAACGGTATAAAAATAGTATTTTTCGATTCAAATAGGCGAAAAATCGCGCGCCACGCGCTAAAATAGCGTTTTAGAGCACATTTTCATCAATATTTAGACCCAAAAAATTTGTTCTCCCCTAGCTCGGCCGGTACAGTAAGTAGGTTGCCGACGCCCCATATGTTCGGTGGTACAGTAGCGCCTGGATAGCTACACCACTGCTGCCCATCACAAAATTGAAATAATGAGTGAATGGCTAAAACAACACACCCTTTCTCTGACTGGTTGACGGGGCATCGGTGGTGGCGAACTTGCCCCTATTCTTCACCGAACAAACCAAATGGGCACGAAACCTGAAAAATTAAACAAATTAAATAAAAAATTGATCGAAACTGATCCCCTGCAGTATGACGCCCGGTGTTTAGACGTTTAAAGTTCTCGAAGTTACGAAGACAAACGAAGTTGGGAAAATACCCAAGAATTCCATGTTTT
Organism: Rhynchonema sp. JSB1_4; assembly: GCA_030248065.1. Lineage (NCBI taxonomy): Eukaryota > Metazoa > Nematoda > Chromadorea > Monhysterida > Xyalidae > Rhynchonema > Rhynchonema sp. JSB1_4. Next base: position 29,339 of record JASAMV010001209.1, read on the forward strand.
CAGTGTAAAAAAAGAAATGTGAAAGTGGGTACTTCACGGTACCAAAGCAAGCCCGATCCTATCGTGACCAAGTTTGATTCTAGTCAGTGTAGTTCCTGGGGGGAGGGGGCCCCCCTAAGGTACACTAACCGCCGCGTCAGGTACACTAACCGCCTCAATTTTTGCCTAAAATCGGCATTTTTAGGCCTAAAATGGGCATTTTTAGGCCTAAAATGGGTAATTTTTAGGTCAACGATGTCAAAAGTCGCCAAAATACCCTTTTTATGTAGAATTTTTTTCCA
>JASAMV010001210.1:0-41624 GCA_030248065.1 Rhynchonema sp. JSB1_4
ACGCTGCATCGTCGCTGAATTCAGATGATGGAAGATTGGGTGCGTTGCATTCGGTTGTGGTTTGGATGTTTCATTTGTTGCTGCATTGAAGGGCGTCAGCTGTCAATATTGGCACTCTTGCCCCCCCCCCTATATCTATCTAAGGGCGTCAGCTGACACATTGGGACGTTCATAATGCAGTGTGTATATGATGGATCATTCTGGCTCTCACTCGATTGGCGCCCTAGTTTTTGCAACGTGCCGGCTGACAACGAAAATGAGCTGGCGATCAATGTTTTATACGGTTATTGTTGTTAATATGCCGCAAATCTTTTAGTTTCATGTGGAAACTTCAAACGTTTCGCTTCAGTACTATCGAAAACTGTCAAATAAGCTCGTACTTCGTGAACATTTTCCAACACTGGTCGCTTGTTCGCAACATTTGGGAGTTTGTTACGGTGATTATTCAATGCCACGATTGGAATCTTGTCAACTGAGTTCAATCGGTCGAATGGTTCAGGTCGTGCGCGAGTGAAACATAACCATTTTGGGCACGTCAGATTCAAGCAAATTTGGTACCTTTGATGTGGTTCATATAATCAAACAACGAATTTTTTTAACAAAACGGAATACGGTTTTTTTTGCAGGCGAAAACGAGCCCGGTATTTATTCTGGTTGCGATATTTATTATATTTATTCCGATATTTATCCTAAAGTAGTTGACGTTCTCTTGGAGCTTGCAGTATTTTATCCGCCTCTCAGGAAACTACGTGCACCAGGTCATCGTCCGTATCAATGCACAAGATCACAAGCATGAAAACGTCATTGTTTTACATCATAACATGAATTGTATTCGATTTTTCAGCCCCTCCCATGCCAGCCGATCTGCTATCCACCTCGCCCACCCAACAGTCGGCATTATTGTCTCCCAACGGACTCAGTCCACAATCGAGGGCCCTGTTGCAATTCTCGTGTCTTCGCCTGCTCACTGAAGATTCGTTGGACTTTCTCAAGGCCGGCATTGAATGTGTTTGTCAGGGTTGGTTGGAATGGGCTTGATTTTTTTTATCGGGTTATTGGGCTCGATGCGGGGAACATGTGGTTGACACTGTCCACATGACAGTGACTACAGTCGCCCGCTAGTAACACTTGGTGATCCGCGATTCTATTCGTTGTTCCGAGAAATTTCCTTTGGGCCGAATTTCCTACCTGAGGAATTATTATTCCTTTGGGAATTTAATTAGCTTTCCGAACCGAACCTTTAGTTAGGTAATCAGGTGATAATAATTTCCGAAGGTAATCAAATTTTGATAGTCCCTGTCTCTGATGCCACCGATTTTGGCCTTTTTGTAAAAGTTGCCTTTGCAGTTATGTGTGAACATTTTAAGGGCTCCACCAGATAGACCCGAAACCCGAAACATAAATTTTTTCTATGTCCATGTTTCGGGTTTCGGGTTTTGAAAAAAAAAAACCCGAAACACGAAGCATGATAATCGCAAATGTTTCGACTGACTGTATAGTCCAGCCACCAGCTCATGAGACGACTTTTTTTAAAGCTTGCTTGGCCGCATTCAAAAATGCTCTAGATACACGTGTTTTCGCAAACAAAAGAAAGAGATTGGCTGAGGGAGATGATGACAAGTTCCAGCTGGCTGACCTCAATTTGTTGCGTGCTTACGCGAACAGCAGCGTTGTTCAGCACACAAATGTTTTGGGAGTCAAAAGGGAATTTACGCACCGAGTGGAGAGCGTGTTTTTAAAAAATACGTGCGTTTCTCTTTCTTTCATTTCCGATATACGTGGAACCGGAACATTGTTGGATCCGCACAAGCCAATTTCAAAAAAAAGTCGTCTCATGAGTTCGTGGCTGGACTATACAATTGTTCACGTCAGCTACAAGTGGCAAGACAAAAACATTTTCGATTATCATGCCTTGTGTTTAACCCGAAACATGGACATGGAAAAAATTTATGTTTCGGGTCTATCTGGTGGAGCCCTGAGGCCAGTCAGTTGCTCTGATCACACACAACACAAGCATGAGTGTGTTATTTACGTTAACCGACTGTATTGTAGTTGACGCGCAACTTGTTGTCATGCGCACGGACTGATGCTCTATACCTAATAAGCTGGAGTTGTGCTTGTCCATTTTGGGCTTGTCGACAATGAGGACTAATTTTTGTTTGAATCGTATTTTGTGATAGTGTTACAGCACTAATTTTTGACCTGCATAAAAGTTGTTCCCTTGCACCAAATGAACAAGTTTTACGCTGGCCGAAATTAGTGCCCCAACGCTATCACGAAATATGATTGATTATAACAAATATTTGTCCTCATTGTCTACAAGCCCAAAATGGACAAGTATAACTCAACGTACAAAGCAGTCCTAATGGCGAAATGGCTCAATGGATCTGCCAGATTACAATGATCCATTATTTCACAAATTGTGATCGTGACTGCTCGTATGAATGACTAGCATTGTTTTTGGATGGCATTCTGCTAATTTCATGTATAATGAACCAAAATTATAATTGTGCCACCATGAGTGATCTAACAATCAGGTTTTCACAACCATTTTTTCGTGAAACATGCGGTTTCGATATGTTGAAAAAACCTTTTACACTAATTTATGTCCCATTTCATTCAGATGAGTTCGCGTCAGCGATGGAAGCGCAGGAGCTGCCGACTTGGAACTTCCTATCTCGAAGCAAATACCAGTATCCGCTACTCGCGCCTGGTTAGTGCATGATTGGATATGGTTCAATAATCATTTTTCATCTCTAATTCGGTTGATATGTAAATTTTAGATTGGTACAGTAAATTTCTATTTTCGTTGCCTGATGCATTTTTACAGAGACAGGGAAACACCTGTTCGAAGTCGAAGCAGGCAACCAGCTCAACACACAGTCAACAAGCCACGCAGCTGGCTCGTGTGCGTTTCGAATGTTTCAGTCACACAAGCTGTGTGTGTGTCAGCTGCGTGGCTTGTTGACTGTCTGTTGAATTTGTTACCTGCCTCGACTTCGAACGGTAGTTTCACTGCTTCTGTAACAATGCATGAGGCAGCGAAATTAGAAACTTACCATATCACTACTCATAATTTCGCTTTCGGTCACAAGTATTCGCCACACGAGAACACCCAGAAAATTGCCCACAACTTGCAGGCATGCGCACGTTGTGGTGTTTCGGTTTCGTGCTTCGCTATTTCTTCCTGTTCCCAATTCGCCTGGCTTTATTCACAACCGGCATTCTCTGGCTGACGCTATCCATACTTTTAGTGCCCTATTGGCCGGCAGATGGATATAAAGGTGGGTCTTTTGATTGCAATTGGGATTGTTTTTGCTTGACGCGCTTTGTAAATTGTGAATGCGCACCGCGGGGACAAGGGTTGGCGTGTACACTTTGATGACTTGCAGGCTTTTGTTGTAAAAAAATGGGCCACGTCATGTACATGCTGGTCAGCTGAGGTTTCATCATGTTTAATCAACCTTTGTGTGATATGACAGTCGTTGCGTGGAGGTCCATGGGCCATGGGGCAACGCCACAATGAGTTTCGAAACAAATCAAATACAGATTTCATATATCGCACGTGAAACATCATAATATTTGCAGGTATATCGCCGCGTGACGTTGCGCACTATTGTTCGCTGGTTACTTATTGTTTGTGTGGCAAAGCGTGCAGCATGTTGGTTCGGCACCACGATGAGGAGAATAGGTTTGGCTGTTTTCGAACATTCGTATTTTCTTTTTTTTCTATTCTTCAGGTTGGCAAGGTAAGAATACAGATACGTTATCCGTGATCGTTGTTATATGCCCCCCAAGAGCATTGCTTGGGTGCAGTGTGTTGCGTTTGTTTTGTAAGTTGGACGACGACTCGGGTTACAAGGTGTGGTTCCAGGGGGAGGAGTGGCCCCTCGGTTCACTGTCTCCCCCTCCAGTGGTACGCGGCCCCCTAGCTTCCCCACCGGGAGCACCTCCCTACCTACCTCCCGCAATTTTTGTCTAAGATAGGCAAATTTACTTTCAAAAATGTGCGCGAGTATTACAACACAAATTATACCACACATAAATTAAGTCCTTCCCCCATCGGAGGTGCACCAGCATTATGTCCCCCTCCGAAAAAATGAGAGTCCGCTATCTTCCCTTTGGACCGGGAACTATGTTGGATTGCTTTGAGCTTGATAAGTTTTGCCGTCCGTGATAACTGGCCCGAAAGTGGACATGAAACAAAACTGGGCTTCAGAATTAGAAAGATATGATGTTCATTTTTCATTTTTTTTCTTCTTTCCAGAATCCGCAAAGTTGGCGTTTGTGTCGCGAATCACACGGCTCCGTTGGACATTCTCGTGTTGAACACCGATCACGTCTATGCGCTCACCGGGCAGAAACATCCAGGTTGGTTCGGCCTGGTGGGGCGATCATGGTTGGCTGCACAGACATTGAAATAAAACTCATGCGCACCTTACACAGGCGGATCCAGTGGGCGCAGGGGCCATGGCCCCCCTTTTGTCCATTTGGCTACCGAAGGGGGCGCCGTTTCGGAAGGAAGAAGGCAAAAAGAACCCCCTAAATTGCAGGATTTTTACTCTGATACACTTCAAAAAGACCAAAAAGCGAGCGCTTCGCGCGTCAGATACACCCCTTTCCAATGAAATTTGGGCTGTCGCGCGCGTAAAGGTGCCAAAAACTTCGCGCGCCTTGTTACATTTTGTATGGTACTGTTGCAAAAAGCGTGAAATTCTAAACAAGCACTGGATAAAAGTGACTTTTCAAAACTGGAACACGCACTAGATAAAAAAGACTTTGGACTAGGCCAAAAGCTGGATCCGACACAGGCGCGTATGCAGGACCTGAGATAATAATGTAACAGCAGTGATTTTTGCCCGGTTCGGCCTGTTTTCACAGACGGGCGAGGTGCCAGGCCTCGTCCGTGCCAGGCCTCGTCGGCTGAAATGACTGGAGGCGAACAAGAAAAGGTGGCTTATTGGGAATACTTTCTGAAAGCCTCACTCTGACATCCCGGTTTTTGTAATGAAATATTTTACAATACAAACGTATCACATATGTTTTCTCGTTATCGCGTGCACTCTGCTCAGCATCGAAATAGGAAAACTCAATCATACTAATCACAAGATGAACTTCAAACATCCAGCCGATTACAATGCAGACGTTCACTGATATCCTGACGAAGCACAAATTAGGCAAATGGCGCAATTTCAGGCATGCTCGGATTCATCGAAGCGTGCACGCAGCGTCTGGTGCCGCATTTGTGGTTTGAACGCACGAACGCGAATGAGCGGAAACTTGTGATGGAATCAATGCGAAAACATTTGACCCAACCTGATAAACCGCCGATATTGATATTCCCTGAGGGGTACGTTTCGAGAATTTAAGCAATTGATGGTGGTGAAGTTCATCAAATATCACAGAGTCGCATGTTGTCAAGCTGAATGCTGGGAATGCTTTTGAGTGAGTGTGATACGCCTATGCAATGACATTTCACGCACCCGCGTGCAGAGCGTAGAATGCACGGCGTAGTGCGCATGGTATCATATCATGATTTTGGATGTGATGCGTACTTCATTTCATTGACGTATGACGCACAAAACTTGCGCCAAAGATGCCATGCCACGTTCGGATGGAACAGAAAACATTTCACTTCTTGCATTAGGCGTTGTCGCGAAATTGAGAACATCCATTCTGAATATCGATGTCCACCATGGAATTAAAAAAACAAGGAATTATAATTGAACGCAAAATTAAATTGAACAAAATGAACAACGTTTGCAGTGTTTGCGTGAACAACACGGCTGCCGTTCTGTTTCGTAAAGGCTCGTTTGAAGCGTCCGATACCGTTTACCCGGTGGCTATACAGTACGATGCCAAATATTGCGACACGTTTTGGTATCAGGTCAGCTGGGTCGAGTTTGTTACGGTTAATGGCACGGAAAGATGATTTGAGGAATTGTGAAAGTCTCAGATCCCCAACGGAATAGTGCGTTTCCGAAAGAGAATTTGGAATTCAAAAGTCTTTGTTGTCGAGCCAGTGTTGGATACCTGCGCACAGATTTGTGAAGTGAAATGTTTTGTCAGATGCACTAATCTGTGTGGGCATTTTGTTCCTTGAGCTTTCTCGCTGTTTATTTCAGCAAATTACAAATGTTACCAACATCGAAAGTCTCCAAATCCCAAAGTTGCTCACTGTTCATGAAGTTTTGCCAATCTCGCTTCGCTCTAAGACATAAAATATGTGTACGTATAGCTACCATGATCACGCACTACTGTATATGTATGTAGCTATAGACTGCTTGGTTAACGTCAGGTTTGGTGTCAAACTTGGTCGTTGGTCCAGTGCGGATAGTTTGCGTGATCGTGACTTACTGATGACACCAAATATGGACCAGCGTAAAAGTTGCTCATAAGGTCGTGCCTGAACTTCTGGGCCTGAAAAGTCGCGGAATAGACATTCTTCCACCTAACCGATCACGCAAGTTTGATTGCGGCTCATCAGGTTGTATCTTTTGCAGATGGAACTTGATGGTCACCTCCGTTTGTTTTGTCGACCTTTTCCTTTCCAATTCAGGATACTTGGCTCGGCCATCTTCGTGATCTGATGACGAGCTGGGCGGTAGTGTGTGATGCGTGGTACTTGGAACCGATGCAACGCAAACACGGGCAGACGGCAGCCGAATTTGCTGATGAGGTGGGCAGGGGGCTGTGAGAAAAATATGGGGTTTGTTATACTCGTGCCTGCGTTGGACTTGGTTGCAACTGGTTCAGTGCGCACTGGCCATGTAACGTGTGTCATTCTTGATTGATTGTGTTTGACGATCTAGCTCTGATTTCGACCGTTCGATCAACGTCACGGCCAGTAACTGTCGAAATCAGAACTGTTATTGAAACTCTGTCTGGAATGATGCCCGTACCGACACCGACCTTTTTTCCGACGTCGATCCCTGCCCTCCCCCAGGAACTACATTGGTCACTATGAAGATGGTTTGCTCTAAAACCAATCTATAATATTGTGTCCTGGTGGCCAAGCATAACTAATGCCAATAACTCTAACCATAACTGAAAAATACAATAATTTCATTGCTGAGGTCACAATATGAGCAAATATCAGTAACTTGGCACAAATGGCAAGAGCTGAACACCCGGAGGAAACGTATCACAAGTATGTACATAGTCGTTCATAATGGTTATCAACATGGTACAAGTAACATAATGTATTTACACACAAATGCTCAACTGCAACGAGTACGGGTACTGTACACAATCGATGCACGACCAAAAATGCAAAACTGATCAAAACGCAGCACCAAAGAATCGATCAGTAGCACATTGACAGACAAGCGTGTCAAACCTGACAGATAAAAAAATAGTCATCGTCGCAATCCTGTCGGCTCAACGCCATCTGTTTGGCGCGCCACTTCACGCCGCCGCACTTGCCGCGATCACCTTGTGTTTTGGCATCGTGCCAACTTGTCGTCGACGTGTCGGTGTGATTGACGGACCGATCGTTGTTCATCCACGCCCATTCGTCTTCGTTGAACGCGATGTGCAGACCGATCCAGTGGATGAACACCTGTGTGAACTCGTCAAGCTGGAGTATACATTTGTCCATTTTGGGCTTGTGGATAATGAGGACAAATTTTTGTTTTAATCATATTTTGTGATAGAGTTGAGGCGCTAACTTCGACCAGGGTAAAAGTTGTTCCCCTGCACCAAATGAACAACTTTTACGCTGGTCGAAATTAGTGCTCCACCAACTCTATCACTAGATAAATATTATTATAGCAAAAATTTGTCCGCATTGCCTACAAGCCCAAAATGGACAAGTATAACTCCACCTTTATTCGGTATGCCCCAGTCTGAGACGGGCATTATGTACACTCCAGTTTGGACGTGACCTCTACCATTTAGTGCTCCCGAAGTGCCACAGGGTGATATTTTCGAAACGGTGTAAAGGTCAGTTGGGCGTAAAGGTCGGTGTAAGCTCGGCGTAAGCTTGAAACATTGCACGCTGAGCAAGCAGCAGACGCGCGTTTCTAAACGAAAGGTCAACGTTGGCAGTTTGCTGTGCAAGCGTAAATCGTTTGTTTGCAATCTGGTTCATTTAAGCTGGTTGCACAAGCGTTTCTAAACGACAGTTATGAATTTCGTAACCTTTTATGGAGCCGTTTTGATTTCGTGCTGTGATCAGTTAGTGACGTCAAAATTTTTGGCACCGCCGTCAATGAATGTTCAATTTCTCAACAGCCTTGAGGCGAAATGTTAGGTAACTTACAAATAATCCTTTAAAACGTTTGTGCAACCAGCTTAAATGAACCACATTGCAAACAAACGCTTTACGCTTGCACAGCAAACCATCAAAGTTGACCTTTCGTTTAGAAACGCGCGTCTGCTGCTTGCTCAGCGTGCAAGGTTTCAAGCTTACACCGAGCTTACACTGAACTTTCTCACACCGAGCTCTCCACCGACCTTTACACCCAACTGACCGTTACACTGTTTCGAAAATATCACCCACAGACAGTGCCTGCCAACGTACTGCTACGAACGAAGCCGGATGTCTGTTGGCGTGAGAAGCAGGCACCGGCTCTCACTATTCCAGTATCCTATTGCCTAGCAACCCTGTACTCGTTTCATTTCGCTCAGTCAGGACCGGTTTCGTATTTCTACTCTGATTAGTTTTCACGCATCCCGCCTGTGGTGCGTATGGCAGAAGCAGTTTCCTCGACACAACAACGAGCATTAGCCGAACGAAAGACTGTTCATACCAGATGTTCATGCTTTTGATGTGGTTTCAGCCATTCTGTCACGTCCGCCAACACCCTGTTGCTGTCGATGTGGGCCAGTCGGCCATTGAATCGCGTCTTGCACTTTTTCATTGCATCATCCCACGATTTACGTTCCTTCACCGAAACAAGACATTTGCCCTCACTTTCGATGTGTTCGTAGCCGCGTGCCCTGGACGGACACGAATCTCCTGTAGTGCGCAGCCATAAAGCATGTGATTATGAACATGAACCATCAGGAAACATGAGTTGATCATTAAAATGATGTTACACCCACCCCCTGTCGGCGCGGGCTGTTGTGGTTCGCAAATGAATAAGCGTTCGTTCAGGCAGCCGTTGTCGTTCAAGCCGAAGTTACCGCCCATAAAGTGCAGTTGACCGCACGTGCCATCGCCAGTCGGTTCACCTTCGCGCCATTGTGTCTGGTCAGTGAAGGTACGATTGATAGACATGTCGCTGTTCACCCACGCCCAACCACGGGACGGCCTGGTTGACGGGTGCGCTTGATGCAGACCCACCCAGAATGATCCGTCCTGATGAGAGAGAGAAAATTACAGGGAAAATATTGACTGTGGTGCGATTTTGGGCAATTTTTTGTTCAAAATGCCACCTACGGGGCCGGATGGCAATGTTTTCGTTTCGCGCACCAGTGCCAGCCATTGTCGGACGCCGTCCGCAATACCCTTGCCATCGGTGTGAGCCAATCGGCCGTCGAACACATCTCGGCATGTCGACATGGCATCTTGGAATGTCAGTCGTTGCTCGACCAGAATGAAACATCGTGAGCCAATTTCGAGGTGTCGCCGACCGCGCGATTGATCATCACAACTGTCTGGAAGTGAAAGCAGGATGACGTTGTTGCTGGATCCGGGGACACTTTCTATCCGGTACAATTGCAAAAACTTACTTGTGTGTAAGTTTTTGTTTTATGTACATATCGCGTATATCTTTCGATTTCGTTGCTTTTGACCAGCTTACTGTGTGAACAATTTTCACGCTGGTCGAAACTACAGGAACGTCGACATCAGAAACTATGACTGATACGTGCTGAATGCGACCGTTCAACTTGCAACTCGGTGCAATTGAAATATAGAAAGTGTGCCGCAGCTTGGTGCATGCATGTGCATCACTAACCGGTCAACCATGAAGCCTGTTGTTGTGTGTTTGGTGGTTGATGTCGTTGTGCTTTCACTACCACCACGACGACCACCAAAGCAGCGGTCACCAGCACACAGATGACGATCACAGCGGCCAGCAATATGCCGAACGGATGGCACAGTTTCGAATGCGTGATCCGGCGGCTTTCCGCGTCCGTCACGTGATTGTGAGGTGAATTTGTCGCCGCGGGTACTAATATCAGCTTGTTCGTCAACATTGTGTTATACGCACATTACAAGATGTCGAAAGGAGCACCATAGGCGATATCAAACTTGGTGATCGGATGTGAGTTACCCTGGTGGCGCGTGATTCTTGCAATCAGGATATTAAGAAATTTACCGGAGCCACTGGCATCACTGAATTTCTTCATATCCTTAATTCAAAAAAATCATATCTACTCATGTGACCAGGGTAGATCAAGTCCGATCCGATCCGATCACCAAGATTGATATCGCTCCTCAATTCTTCTCACTTGTTGGAATTTTGGGTTTGAACACCACATAATCGTAGTCGTTCGGCTTTGATGAGGGGCGTCGGTGCACTTGGGCGAATGTTCTTGTCGTCACGTAGAAGCGTATGTCGGCGCCGATGTAGTCTGAGAGAATGAGATTTGCGTGCGAAGCGGTACTCGGGCTAAATCAGGATGTTTCTTGCGAATGGAATCAGCTATACATATACTGTATGTACAGAGTGACTATCGTATGAACACAACCCTTTTGGAGGAATCCTTCTCCGCGTTGAGTAAGTGGTTTGACGTGGGTGGCATACCAGTCGAACGCTAAACGTACATAGTCTTTTGTGTTGAAATATCATGCAATGAACCATCATTGAGCTGGAGCTATGGACCGGACAGTAAAGGTGTGTGACAACATGGTTGTGGTTATGCTGACGACTGACGGGCAGAAAATCACAAATTTTTCTTGTCCGGCGCGTAACTCCAGCTTAGTGACGATTCATCCCGTAGAATTTTCAGACAAAAAAACTATGGAAGTTCTGGGTTCAACTGGTATGCCACTCATGTCAAACCACCTACTCAACGGAATGAGTTCCCCAAAAGGGTTGCGTTCCTATGTTGGTCACCCTGTGCTTATACTGTGGATAGTACGCTCTGTAGCTTCGTTCACAGCTTGCGTGTGAAGTGTGCACGCACCGAACGTGATCCAGAAGACATCGCCAAACGTCTCGTCATCGATGAACGACCAGATGTTGTCGGCATCGGGTGGCGTGATGTTCGCTTGTCGCAGCTGTTCGGCGGTCAGCGTGCGTTCACGCGTCCATTCCTGAGATTGGGGTGGGGCACATTCTGTGTGATAATTATTGATGCGCAGCACTTGCGATATCAAGGGACAGAGGGTACATGTAGCATGTCCCCTCAAACTCAGATTACCACATGCAATCAGACTATATCTGAATCTCGGACTAGAAATCTAACTATACTGACACTCAATTAATTGGTTTCCGCACGGTGGTAACCAGAAAAGAAGAGGCGTTCTCTGAGTCCTAAAACGGTGTGCAGTTTTCTGCCACCGTCGGGTGCAGCCAGTGCACATCCGAGTGGTCCAAACTTTACGGTGGTGCGTAACACAAAACATTTTGCTGCCAAGCGGACGGAAACGGACTCCATCCAGGAGCATGGCTTGTTCGCTTTGTCAACGCATCGCAACTGTCATCATCGTTGTTCCAACTTGTCATTCTCACCTCCAACGTCGCCGGTCCGGCACTGATCTTCGTCGTCTCTTCGGTCGGACAAGGTGGCGCAGTGAATACCACCTTCGAGCGCGGCTGCTCGTATTCGTGACATTTTGTCTGCTCATCAAAGTTGACCAGGGGTTGGGCGATCAGAGGGTCGGTTGCTACTTTTCCCACGTCGACGTTGTAGTACGCACGTGCCATCGGTCAGCTAAGGGTAAATTAATAAAGATGTTGTCCGAAAAAGATGTTGCTTCTGGTCCTGCTTTGGAAAACTACATATATTGGGGCTCACTGAGTCACAGAGATCATGTAGTTTGGATAATATGTTCAAAGAAAGTGAGTCTGGTGACGATGTTTGAAACTGCAACTATTTATGTCTGTTGCTTCTGTTGTAAGTTGTGATTCCGAACGTAAGCAACGACACCCACACTGTGCTCTTAGATAGTCCTTAGTGATGATTTTTGATGAGATAAGACAGTTTGGCGGAGACCAGACTGGCTGCTGTTTTGCTGGACATTTGCTTGAATCACCATCCAGGGTGTAACTTGTTGTCCAATAAGTTGTTATCAGTTCGTGTCACCGTTTACCACTTAAAAATAACAACGCTGTTAAGAAAACTGGCGAAAAAAACACTGCTGTGCTGACATGATCACTATTACGCATATGCAAACACAACTGCGAAAGTGAACAGTACATGGCAGTGTTGCCAACAATGTTTATTACGATACGACGCCTGAAGTGTTCAACGCTGTACTATTGGCCAGACCATTTTCTAATCAATGACTGTTGCCGATTGAAACGTCATACCAAATAGGGTGCGGGATTTGGGGGTATGGCGACACCCGACACCTACGCTTTGAAATGACCCGACACCCAAACGCCACGTCAAAAACCCAAACACCCGACACCCAAACACTTCCCGGGAAGAAAATTTTCATCGAGTGAACTATTTGTCCTCAATGTGTCATGTTGCTGCTGTTTCAGGTGAAGGCGAAAATCTGTCAAAAGATTGGTCTTCGTTTCCTGGCCTGGGACGGAATGCTGAAAATGTTCTCGGTGAAGCCGGAAATGCGCGATCACGAAAGACGGGAATACAGTGAGTGGTTGTACGTTTGAAAGATGTGCCACTGTCACCCGAAATCGTCCAATTTTTCATTGCCGACACACGTTCTGGCTCATAAATTAGGGCCAAAGAACCACAGGAAACAGGAAATATAGTTGCCAGAATTCAATCATTATGTGCGATTGCACCTGAAGCCTTGGTGGCAGGGTTGGAGAAAAATATTTTTTTAAATGAAAATTTTTTTTAAAAAAATATTTTTTTAATAAAAATATCTTTTTAAATTTTCGAAGATGGCAAAAAATGATTCATTTTTTGCAAATATAAACGATAAATGCAGAAAATGGCTAATGAAATACACAATGAGCAATTATACTAGCTGAATGTGACTTATTGGCGAGTTTTCCTGTGTCATATTTGTGCCCTTCCAGTAACCGATGGGGCCCGAAGCCCACGTGGGCCACTGACCGTTGTTCTGTCTCATAGTGTTGCTGCATGTGTGCATCAGAGATGACCAAATGAGGTATATTTACGTGATAACGTAGGTTGCCTATACAGAAACCAGATATTTTGCTGTTTGTCCTGAATATGGGTTGTCTAAACAACTCTGATTGCTCTGATGAAGCTCGTCATCCGGTGATCTACTGACGAAAGAAACACAATGTACCTTATGTTTTACATGAAGGCACATGATAAACGCTTTCAGAGGCGCCAAGATGTGTAAAACAAGCGCCCCATGCACTTTTGTGAAGAAGCCATCACGCACCCTGAGAAGAAAATTACAAATTTTAAGCTCGAACAAGGCCATTTTTGAACGTTTTAGACAATATTGTTCCCCGGCCAAATTTAAAAAAAAAATTTTTTAATTATTTTTTAAAACCGTGTTTTTTCCCTGCTTGGTGGACATGTGGCTTGATTTTGATTGAGTTTTGAACTACAGTTGCGGATGGAAAAGAACCGCATTTTTTGGAACGAAAATAAGTTCCCGTGAAAAAAACGGGCAGTTTTGTCCAACCTTTGACAAAAATGACGTTTTTCACCCCCATTTTTCTACATTCTGGAGGTTCGTCAATGCCGAAGTGCCATCTCGAGGTTAGATAGAACCAATGTAACTTGGAAATTTTGTGCAGTTTCTATGTCTTCAATGGCCATTTTTTTCTTTGCACTATGCTTCGCAACAGTTTTTGATGTCAAAATACCCTGCACCTGTTAGTTCATACTCTGTGCTGGAAACTTTTTCTCACAGTTTCGTCTGTGATAGGCAAAAGTGTTCTGATTTAAAGATGTCTGATCAAAGTTTTCAACCGCGGATCAAAAAGTTTCATGCAACCACTTTAAATATCGTTCATCCCCATTTTACAGGTGAATACCTGATGGAGAAGATCACGTCTGGGTCATCCGTGTCAACCAATGCATCGGCGGAGGAGCACGCCAATTCAGAGAATAATAATCAGGAAGAAAAAGATGTCAACTTGTAAATATGCAATATTTTCAGGTTCTTTGCTGTGCAAAATATTTTTATATTTTATTCATTGTTTTATTTCGCTTCTGTACGCAATACAGGGCAAGTTGTGCGCGTTCTTTCACTTTGAATGTTTTTAGAGGTTTTGTGCATACAATCGTGAAATTGTGATTTTCCTCGAAATAATTACTGGGTCAACATTAATCGCGTTTTACTTGTTAATTATCAGATGCTGTGCTGTCCGATCCAAGATAGATTCGCTTGATCATGATGTATTATTATTATATTTATAGATTTCTTGCCTCGATTGTGCTGTGCCCGTTCGGCTTTGTTGTTTTTGGACTTGCATTGCTTCGTTTAACTGCAGTAATACTTTCATCATCTTTTTCTGATGCTAACCTGAAACAAATAACCTCTCTCTGTTTATTTTTTTGCAATGCTTTCTTCCTCAACTTAATGTTTAATCTACGATATTACACCTCGTCTCTTTATGAATCTTCCCATTTCATGCACAATACATGAAACTTGGAACTGGATTTCTAGTATTTTTAATCTGGTGTAAAGAGTGTCCATTATCTTTCACTCAAAATTCGGCAATGCTTTGGCTTACTAATGTGTACAGTTTGAAGACCCATGCATTGTGTGCAAATAGTCATATTTGTGTA
Source organism: Rhynchonema sp. JSB1_4 (assembly GCA_030248065.1). NCBI lineage: Eukaryota > Metazoa > Nematoda > Chromadorea > Monhysterida > Xyalidae > Rhynchonema > Rhynchonema sp. JSB1_4. The sequence continues at coordinate 14,809 of JASAMV010001210.1, forward strand.
TGTACATCAGTCACGTGACCTTGTGCCCAATAATAAACTGAGCGCAACGTAAAAAATATTTGAAGAAATTTGTGTCACAGTCAACAATTTGTACGCGCTTGACCCTTCTGTAACTGGGCTTGACCTATCAAGCTATCTTGCGAAATGGTGCGGTAAAATGTGCTCGGCTTGAATAACGGTAAAATAATTGGCCTTTGTATCTCAGGCTAGTCGGCCATAATGATCTGGTGCAGATATTTGTGCCGCAATTTGGATCGATTAATAGTGGTCAATGTGTCAAGTTTGCGTCGACGTGCGATTTCGCGCAAATCATACGTGTTCCCCGAGCTGAATCCTGCGGATCTGGTGGAGAAAAACGTACAGGTTTGAAATGTGATCGTGTGTGTTTTTGTGCGTTTCGCTTTTCAGAACGTTTTGGGAAACCTCGAACTTGCTGGTGATGTGGTGGTGCGCGCACTGGCTAGCTACGTATTATACGCATGTACATGCGTTCTTGCGTTCACTTTGTGGCCGGCAGTGAACTTCGAATTTCGCCGATCTCTTTCAGAATTCCTGTAGATGCACATACAGTATTTATGTGATGCACAACAATATCCAAAGATCAGAGCCAGCTGCACAACACCACCAAAGGGCAAATAGTGGTTACTTGATTCAAAATGTCACCGGCGTTTGCCCACCTGATTTCTCAATAGCAAATGTTCCTGCCACCGCATGTCAAAAACGATCAATTTTGTGTGTCACCACTTCTTTTTGATCCGCTTGAAGAAAACTGCAAAACAACTGAGCAATTATTTCGAAACCTGCCACCGCATGTCAAAAACGATCAATTTTGTGTGTCACCTCTTCTTTTTGATCCGCTTGAAGAAAACTGCAAAACAACTGAGCAATTATTTCGAAAGACAAACTCTGTGAATGCAACGTGTGACGCACGCATGTTTTTGACACTGTTTGGCTCCACCATAGCTGGTGTAGCCATGTCAATATAGACACTTTTTAATTGCGATTTGCACCTAGAATTTCAGGCATGCACCAAAAAATTGGAAGGCTAGGTGCAATTTGCAGTTTGAATTTCCACAGTATGCACAGGAAACAGCGCCTGAAATTTGAACATCAAGGAGCAATGAGAACTTGTGAGTTTTGAGAAAAAACAAGGCAGCAGATTGTGCCTGATCTTTCAGGGCAGCGGTCCGGGTGGTCAGAAAGTGAACAAGTCGCATAACGCCATCTATCTCAAGCACACGCCAACCGGTCTGTGGGTGAAAGTGCACAATGCCAGGGAAATCGATAAAAATCGCAAAATGGCACACGAGAGACTGCAGGAATTGGTCACTTCATTATTGTGTATTTTTTAAATTTTCAGCCTTGAATTAAATGTTGAGGTCAGTCAGCGTTCTTTGCGTCAACAAAAAGCAATTGTTTGCGTTGTTGCTGCAGTGATGTCGTTCAACAATCGAAAGTTTCCCGCATCTAGCCCGAATTTGGGCACTCCAGGTCTAGAGAACCACAGGTGGTGCACCTGACCATCGTCAGTGCGAATAGTCACCTGGCACGCCTCGCTATACTGGCGGACGAAAAAAATCGTTTTTTTTTTCACGAAAAAAACGTTTTTTTTCGGAGGCCCGAATACTTTTTCATTTATTTTTCAAGGTGGTTTTTATCGGTTTTTTGTTTTACTTTCCCCGAAAAATTGTAACACAAAATCGATGAGTTTTTAGGTTCGGATCAAATTCTGGTCGGATGTTCGGACCAAAATTTTCCATGAAAACATACTTTGTGTCATGAGCTCATATCTTGTGCCCAAACACTTCACTTTCGACCGGCACACACTGGAATATTTGTTTTTTTTGACCGGCACACCTTTTTTCAACAAAAATAAAGAACGGATTGGCGCCATCTTATAAAATGGGCATGTATTTTTCCTGAATCGCAAAGCAGCACAAAGACTGCGCGATCACACACAAACTTGAAAAAAGTTGTTTTTCTGGATTAATTTCAACTGAAAATTTTTTAAATCAAAATAGCACGAAAAAAATAAATGAAAATCAGGATTGATTTTGATGAATTCTTATATGGTCATTGTGCGACCAATACCTTACGCCAGTATACGCCTCGTGTTTCATGTTTTCCTTTCACGCGGATATTTATTATCCTGATCTTCAGGTTGATCAGCACTACAACGGTGATCAGAGTTATTTGGCGTTGAAACATCAGGAAAAACAACGAATGGCCGCACTGGCCGCCGAGAGAAAGGAAATGAGGAAAGCACGATTGGAACTCAAACTCAGGTTTGCGCGATGTCTGTTTAGCTTTTGTGTTTTATGAACTGGGGCGTCGCATTGTGGTGCGCAGGAAACACACGTTTTCATATTCGTTCTTGGAAACATTTTCAAGCCGCGCGCGTGCGTTGTATTTAGCATGATGGTGTGTATTGCATATTACCGGTATTCTATCGCCACACTCGGGCATTTGTACTGAGGGTGCTAACTGACTAATGACATGGGAAATACATATAGCCAGTGATGTAGTTGGTCCGGCGCAAGAAAGCTAGCTAGCTAGCCAGGTACCCCGATTTGGGGAGTATTGGTGTAGAACTCAAACAAGATAATATTCGTGTGCAAATGTCGACGGTACGAAGCAAATGTGCTGCACGTTTCTTTGCAGGCACAAGCATGCTTTGCTGGAGGAAGGACAATCATCAAGCGAACAAGAAGACACGCTCGACCCTGAGAAATCAGGGGAAATTATTGATGATGAAAGGGCGACGGACACAGGCATTGTCGGGCGATCGGGCAGCTGAGTGATATTCTGACGTGCCGCGTTGTGAATTTTATATAATGTTCTGCCCTGGACGGTGTACGGTGACGTTTTCTTTTGTGTTTTAGACGTCTCCGTTATTGTTTTCGTCTGTCACCATTGTACGAACAGTTTTGTGCATAATTGCGTGCATATTTTGACCATTTTTTCTGAGGCTAATTTTATTCAATGGGTATACTGTATTTAGATTGAATGAGCTGATAAGTCTCGGTAAATGGGTTTACTTACCACAAAGACTAGTAAACTACGAACACAGACAACCTCATAGTCAACAAAACCTTTCAACGAAAAGAATGATGGGGTGAATATGAATGATTAGTTGAGGTGAGAAGGAGAAAATCATTGAAATAAAGTCTAATTCCAAGCGAGTTGAACATAATTAGGGGACAAAACTCCGTGTGTGCTCCATGAGCACACCGTCAATAGCATCTCAGCAGACCGTCTGCAGTGTGGATTGGCTAGAATTTATGTTTTTTTGGTTGGTTAATTTACGTCTTGGAGAAGCATCTTGTTTGCGAAAAGTCCTCACTCCAGACGTCCTGCCGATAGTGCAACATCTAAAAGTCGGTGGACCACAATATTTACACTGCATTTTCAGCTGAATGCGAGAGGAAAAAAATACATATAGTTTTGTCATCGAAGCAATGTGCAAAATAAACGCTATTATCCCAATACTCTTCCCTTGCGGCACTCAAGAGTTACAAAACAAAAGTTTCTCTTTTGTAGCTGGATAGAATTGTACCCAGTTCATACTTTTGCTATGACCGGAGGTCATTTCTGAAAACCCGGGTTAAAAAATAACATATTGACCTTACAGTGGACTTCTGAGGATTGCGCTGCAGATAATGGATTGCAGTTGGTTGACTCGTTTGGCTGGCCAGCTGAACAGTTCGAGTCACGGGCTGGTCAGAGAAACAGCTGGAGTTATGACACAAACTATAGTGGGATGACCCGGTTATGACCCAAAACTCAAACCAGACGCACAGTCGGTTATGATCGGTTGTTCAGCTGTTTGCTGACTAACTCTGCCCAATGACTTCATTTTCGGCCATATATCCCACTCTCCAGGTTATTTAGTTCACACCACTGAAGCACTGAAATCAAAATGACCCCGTGTTAACGCAGATGGACCCACTTCTTAGAATTGTGTCACAATTGTCACTGCGCGAAATGTGAATTAACTTTTGTGCCCTAAATTGTAGCCGAACTTACAATTTATATGAAATAGAATAATGTGCTCCGTCCTACTGTTCAAGTACGCAACAAGAAGGGCACCAAAATTCTATATAAATTCTCCTCCGCGCGATCATTTCCGCCAGGTTATCCAATTCATTCGTCAATTGTCTCGTACACGCATGTGCAAACACAAACTTTTTCAATACACATATACATAAGCTCAGTTCAAATTTCAATCTTGCCCTTACACATCAACAACGCCTTCAGGCCGCCGCGAATATCCTTATGGCGCGTTGTGTACAGGAAAATGTTGACGATTTTGTCGGTGTTCGACAATAGGGACAGTACTTGCGCAGAGATCGGGCCACCATTGAACAAACGCAATAGCACTTGCAGCACGCTGGGTATGATGCCGAACACAAACGTGATCGAACACGAAATGCCCACGGTCACCACCAAGCGACGCTGCCTGGCCAGCTCTTCCTCACGCTTTTTCCTCTGTCGATCGGTTTCCTTGACTTGAACCCGCCCGTCCTTTCCGGCAGCAGCTTTAGCCGGCGGCAGCGCTATTTTCTTGTTTGTGCGCACCGATTGTATGATCACGACGGGAACGTATGCGATGACGTAGGCCACTTTGCAGACTGCCATGAACAGAAAGAATAGCGGATACCAATCCTCAACTATTGCGTCCTGAGAGTAACAAATACTCGTCACAATGTAATCGTTGCGTTTGGACCACGAGATATACAAAGTTGCCAACAGCCAAATTCCAGAAACGCAAGAGACGCTACCAACAACACGTAACGAGTAGGTGCGAGTAAACAGATAGTACTTCATGGGTACCGTTACGGCAAGAAGTCGATCGATGCTGGTGGCAATGAGCATCAAGCTGACGAACGGACCAGCAAAGTGCCAGCACAGGTTGTAGATTGTGTAGCATTGCCATGGGGTGGAGGTGATGTTGTGTTGATTGTGGTACACTCGCCACGAACGTTGCGTGCCCGCCTGGAAATTGATTGGAATGGGCTTGGTAGTCTTAAGGATTGTGGGTACCATTGTAAGTTTTTGGCTTTGAAACCGCTGCATCTCGTAACACACAGAGTCAGCTTTCAGGACCCATGGAATTCTGACCATAATGTGTGGCTCATGCATAAAAATTGATGAACTTCGTGTTTCACGCCGATGCCGCCGATGGTGATTCATGATGGCCGATTCGGCGAAATTGACCTCCATTGATCAGTTATAAAACCTACGCAACTAAAAATGTGTTTGTTATCGTGCAAGTACGATACTTTTTATTTTATGGGGGGATACCGACACAGGGGGAAAAACTGATACAGGATCTGCGCGACCATGGTTGCACCATAGGACGCTTGGCGTTGGGAAATGTGTTGTGGGCCGTATTTTGGCAAAGATGGAAAACTACAGTAAAGCTGTCCGCAGCGTGAAAGTTATTCCCCTGCACAAAACTCGGACAAGTTTTTCGCTGATCAAAATATGGTTAGGGCTTATCCCAAAGCACAACACTTCGACATTGTCCAACTGCTGTGGTGTTCTTTGTGCTTCAATGTTCATGCGTGTGGGTACATGATGCACGAACCAGGAAGCTGGAAATGGCTGACTATCGGCCGTCTTGAGCCAGAACAACCAACACTCAAATATCCGAATGCCCCAATTGCGTCGCCCAACGCCACGCCGGCCACAATGATGTATTCCTTGCGTTTGCGCAAATCCGCAAATCGGCTTATCGCAGCCACGACCAGCCCATTGCACGAAAGTGATGCGAGACCCTGTGTAGGGGACGGGTAGGTACAATGTTTCAAAATTCTTTGCGAACAATATCCTTATCTTTGACTGGGACGTTCGTGGCGAGTGTACCACAATCAACACAACATCACCTCCACGGTGGAAAAAAATTTTTTTTTAAAACCACTGCCTCCACCCCATGGCAACGCTAGGTCCTTGCCTACTTGGTTATTGCCCCATCCACCAACGGCGCGATCGAAGCGCACGCCCGTGAGCACAAAATGATGTGGATATTGGTCGCACAATGACTTTATAAGAATTGGTCAAATTTTTTTCCTGAATCGCAAAGCAGGCTAGTGACGGGGCAATGACGTTGCGTTGCGCGATCACACACAAAACGCGTAGTAAAGAGAATGTTTCAGACCTGCGGCAACGTGGTTGATCTGCTAGATTATTTTCAGCTGAAAATGTTTTGTGAGAATCACAAATAGCACATTAGTTAAGAGTGACTGAACGTGAAAATCAGGATTGATTTTGATGAATTCTTACATGTTCATTGTGCGACCAATACGTGATCGTATCCACTTCTGCTCGATGGAGGATCTCCTAAACCCCCACTGTAAACAGTAGGAGGCAGGACCAGGAGGATATATACATATATATACAGTATACATTACATGCGTCAGAGGCTAGGTACTTTATGCATTTGAAGTTCAGTGTGTGCTATTACCAGTACATGTTGGTCCTACTTTGCCTCAGAAGTTTCCTTCTGTCTTTAGCAGAAGTATGCTACATGTATAGGCAATCCGCCAACTCATGGCACTCGCGCACACAGGCTATATGCTACATTACTGCTGTCAGTGATTGCATCTATTCTCTGCAGTTATCCGTTGAAACATCCCCATATTTTGCAACAATGAAGAAAAGTGTCGTGTCAATCAGCAAATGAAAACCGGATAAATTAAAAAGCGGTCATCAAAGTATGACACCCGCTCAAAGTGTACATATTGTTTAGAAAATGGCGTGTGCTGCTGCATGCGCGCTGTGTGTAAAAAAAAGTGCCATGAGCCGATGGATTGCCCATACCAGGGTTGAAAAAAAAAATTTTTTTATTAACGAGCTTTTTTTTTTTAAAAAAAAAATTTTTTTTTTGATTTTTTTTTTGACGAAAATTTTTTTTATTAGAAAAAGTGTTGCAAACGACGTTTCAGGATAAATGAAATCGATGCAACATATTTTTCAAAAATTGAAAAATTTTCGCCTGAGACCCAACTTGTGTGGTGACACCCGGTAGCATTGTGCAGATTCTATGGAATCCTACCAGTCTGAGGTTGATGTTCACTAACGATGTACTCTAATGTATGGTAGCATGCCGTACAATGTATTTTAATGCATCTAATGCCGTATATCTGATATACGAGCATCAAAATATCGATTACAGCCCAAATCTTGCGCGTCAGATCGACTTTGCGCGCCCGGTTTTGCACCAGACCTATGTATATACATGTGTAGTAGCATGCAGTGGTACATTATCGGTGCCACATCACTATAAAAGACCATCCCCGCGCATCCCTGTACGGATTTGGGGACAATACAGGGCGCCGCAGGCGCGATTTTGGAAAAATTGTCCCGTCCACAGAAAAAAAGTGCCAATTTTTTGCCTCGAAAAAGGCCATTTTTGGAGATTTCAGCCCATTTTGGGCAACTTTTTTTTATTAAAAAAAAAAAGCAAAATCTGAGTTTCAAAAAAAAAAATTTTTTTTTTAAAAAAAAAATTTTTTAATTAACCACTTTTTTTTTTGAAACAACCCTGGCCCATACCATTCCTTGTGCTGATGTTTCTGCGCAATCTTGACGACGGTGGGTAATTGCGCCCAATGTCAAGTTGCCATACCCATGTTCCCACCAAATGTCGTTTCCTCCCCTGTGGGTGGGAACACAAAAACACTCGACGGTAACAACACACTACCTGAACGATCCAGACAATGTAATGGATGCGAATGTCACGGTACGCCATTTTTTTGATCTCAACTTCGTTTTATTGTCCGTTACTTGCCTTTGTCAGGTACGACACTAATGGCTACTGTGATAACAGACCGATACAAACCTATTTCTCTCTTAGATCTATTCGTACTGATGGTTGGGGCAGGTGCTTCCTCGTGCCGAGTCGTTGCAACTTCCAAAAACAATGATCACGCACGGTATATTGCCTTGCTGCCTATGGGTGATATTTTTGAAACGGTGTAAAGGTCAGTTGGGTGTAAAGGTCGGTGGAAAGCTCGGTGTGAGAAAGTTCAGTGTACGCTCGGCGTAAGCTTGAAACATTGCACGCAGAGCAAGCAGCAGATGCGCGTTTCTAAACGAAAGGTCAACGTTGCCAGTTTGCTGTGCAAGCGTAAATCGTTTGTTTGCAATCTGGTTCATTTAAGCTGGTTGCACAAGCGTTTCTAAACGACAGTTATGAATTTCGTAACCTTTTATGGAGCCGTTTTGATTTCGTGCTGTGATCAGTTATTAGTGACGTCAAAATTTTTGGCACCGCCGTCAATGAATGTTCAATTTCTCAACAGCCTTGAGGCGAAATGTTAGGTAACTTACAAATAATCCTTTAAAACGTTTGTGCAACCAGCTTAAATGAACCACATTGCAAACAAACGCTTTACGCTTGCACAGCAAACCATCAAAGTTGACCTTTCGTTTAGAAACGCGCGTCTGCTGCTTGCTCAGCGTGCAATGTTTCAAGCTTACACCGAGCTTACACTGAACTTTCTCACACCGAGCTCTCCACCGACCTTTACACCCAACTGACCATTACACTGTTTCGAAAATATCACCCTATATGTCCGTTGGTTAATGTGGTGCTTCTTAATTGCAAATGTGGCCAACTACTGTAACTGGATGTGGAGTTCTTCCTGGTGTGAAGGCACATACATACAAAAAGGCATCAAACAATATAAGAGTACCGGTTGTAGGTATAACGCATTATAATGCGCAAACCATCAATGCCCACTTTTCATGTTCACAAGGTGAGCCTGTGTCATCTCGCTCGTGTTTGGCTGCAATATCGGTCTTGCTTGACGCTGACACGATAGAGCGAAGGCAGGTGTTTGCGCAAATAACCGCCATCAACCATCAATTGATGAGTCACTTCAACAGAACTAAATGACACTGCATAAACCAGGGTTTCATATTCGCACATTATGGAATTGTGGACAAAGCGACGAGGACGAAAATAATTCACAAAGGAACTTTGGAAAAGCGAAGAAAACACGAAAGAAAATCACAAAGGACATCCACAGGGTGAACAGGACACGATAGAATTCGTTGTCACCATTATTCGGGGCCCATGTCATGCAAGGTCGCCAATTCCACCAAATTTTATAGAAAACATCATAAAACTATGCAACAAACGTTGTGCACACTCGTGAGCCATTTGTAAACCGGGAATACTGCTGCTGATTTGCAAAAAACATCGCATTTACATGATTATGGCATCACACAATTGCGCTCTGCGTTATTGATACGTGTAGCGTTCTGCACCAAGGTGCAACACACTAATTTTATAGGTGCAGATATTATATTATGTAAATGATAATTTTCGGGCCCCAAAGCAATTGTCATGTCATTATTGCGTGTTTACATGATGTCTGTCGTCTAGGTGCAACGGTACACAAGCAACATGTACACAAGCCCAATTCTTGGTCCACTATATCGTTTTATGACGAGAATGACACGTGTTTTTAGTGAACGGATATGTATACCGCGTGCGCCGGATGTCCCCACCGTTTGTTTTTATGACTCTTTTTTAGTTTGTGTGCGCACGACAGAAAAACTAATACGTGATTTGATGAGAATGAAGTCAATTTTAGGTCATCCCTGATCACTGCATATGTTTGCGAACATTTTGTAACACCATTTCTCGCCGTTCCACTGCGTGCACCTAGGTATGTATCTTATTAGTTTGTTTTGTCAGAGACTGCCCAACCGCATTGTTGGGTTTGATCAATGAACCGCCCGAAGATCGCACCAGATCAAAAAAAGTTGCGATACAAATCAAATTATGCAACGTGGCCCCGACATTATAAGTGCGTATCCCTTGTTAACACCCGGTCCAACGTTGCTTTATGATTTATTGGGTGATATCATCACATTTTGACCTTTTTGGCTGAGAAATAATGCATATATTCACAAAATATAATTCTCATGAACCGTTGAAACAAACAAGGGCTGCGCGAGTTTTGTTCACGGATGTCCAGCAGTGCAACCGGCTTCCATTTTCACAATTTCATACCCAACCCTCCTGAATATCACACCCAGCACGTTTGCCAAGTCAAACTATCAATATTCCAACGGTTCAAACGCAGCTGAACTAAAGGAAAGGAACGATAGAAAAATCAATCTTGCGCACGAACAGACAATACCTGCAAGTACTTGTTTCCATTACAGTCACGCACAGAAACGTGTTTGTTTGATTGACAACAGACATCACACACAGAGTAGAACCTGGACTTCCGACCGAGAATTAATCAGACCGAAAAAAACAAAAAATCAATCAAAAGAGAAACACAGTAACTAATTCGGCAACGCTCGAGCGACAGAAATTGGCTTATTTTTGTGTCGTTAACACACATCGTCAAGGCTGGTTATCAGCGCAGCCTAATACATATGTATCTCGTGAGTATCACTGCGTGTATCACTTTCGTGCTGTGGTGTGGTTGTGACTCCCGGTGGCGCACCAGCGTCGACAGTTTGCGTTGACTACAAATCATTTAGCCAAAAAATTTACCCACTTATTCGTGGCACCTCACGTGAAGACATGACGTAGGATGTAGATATACCTGAAATCGAAAGTTTGAATTCGTTTTTGTCCGTGATCGCAATTCAATTCACTTTTTAAATATTTCGTCATTTGGTGCGCCCACCGATAATTATGCGATCAAATCAGAGAAGAAATCCTGTGACAATTCTTCACAACTTGAAATAATAAATAATCCGCCCGGAGTTGCCTTTCCGGCCCGATTTCTTGCTGTACATCACAAATTCCAAGTACATCATAAGTACATCACAAATTCCAAGCTCCAAGAAGGGTGCCAGACAGGCCGTAGCTACCTGGGGGCCCAACGGGCCCAGAGGGCCCATAGGGCCCATAGTGTTGAAGAATATAATGCAGATTTGTCCAAAAAGGCAGAAATAAGAATTGGAATTACAGAGTGTCAACTATATATGCCCACGTGCATTAAAAACGTGACACATGCAGATTTTTTGCGTTTTGTGGCGCGTTCGGGCCCCCAGGTAGAAATTGTGGGCCCCATTGATGCAGTTTAGCCATTTCTGCCATTGTAATGTATTAACTTTCGCGCGCGCGCGAAATATCCATTTTTGGGGCCCCCTGGGCCCCCAATTCGAGCAATATTTTGTTTTTCATGCAAATCTGTGTCACTGCGTTTGCAGGTGCATACGATCGTGCATGCCGCGTGCACGCGCGTGCAGCAGTGTCGTTTGAAATGACAATGAAGAAAATTACAATTGAAAAATGTCAGTAGGGCGAATATCATTCTCGTGATGTATTGCGCACAAGTAGGTCCGTAAATTGATCAGATATGTACGTATATGGATATGGATGGGGAGAACAAGGCTGCAATTTCAATTATGAGCAATAAAATGTAAGCAAATGTAAGGTTGTAACTGTTAACGGCACAATAACATTCACATTTCAAAGTAACAAAAAAACATCAGTCACTTGGCCAACCACGGAATTAAGTCAAATCAAAAGGCAGTCACTCAATCAATCAGTGAGTCATCGCTGTCGTTCTGCTCAGCAGTGGGAACCGTGGCCGGTTCACTTTTAGGTGGTTGGAACCAGGGCAATTGTACATTTGTACAGTTGCAGCAATGCAAACTGTTTTTTGTGTGCCGGCTTCGTACCTTGTAGCATTGCGAGTGACGGGACATGCAAGACCACCCAATTGTCGCCTTCACCGCTTACGGGTACGGGTACCCGCGGGATGTGCACGTACGGGTACCGCTTGAACACGCACTGGTGGTCAAAGTGCACGACATGATGAGCTTGCACCATTATTACATTATCTTTATCTCAAGAAACATGCGCATAGCGCATGCATGCAGATGTTAGCGCGTGCACATTTCTACCTGGGGGCCCAGGGGGCCCAGCCTTTTTCACAGACATATCTTCCTGGGGGCCCAGGGGGCCCAACGCTTGCTGTACACACCCTGTGGCTGGGCCCTATGGGCCCCCTGGGCCCGCTGGGCCCCCAGGTAGTTATGCCCCCAGACACAATGGCTTGTAGTGGTCAAATCAAGTCGTCAAATCACAATTATTTCTCGAGTTCATTTGGGCCTCATGTTTTTGACGGCAGTACTGTTAGGGTGCGCTTATGTATACTCGTTCCGCGGCACTGAAGGAACGGGTGGAGGAACGATCATTGCTGCTGACTGGGAAACGCGCCGCACCCAACATGTGGATCTGACATTTACAAGCTTCTCTCAAGACATCAATACACAGAACATAAGAACTTGGAAGCACCGGGCTGTTTCAAAACAGTGGCGGAACAGAGAGTTTGCTTTCGCCGCAAGTGCGCTATGCAAGCTGTTCAACATTGCGACGTGCGACGAACTGCAAAGCGCAGTTGATGATTTGTGAGCGCCACACAGTAAACAAAAACGATCGTTCCTCCACTGTCGTTCCTTCAATTCCGCTGAACAAGTATAACCACACCTTTCGCCCAACTGTTTGTTTATCCAAAAAATATGTGGACCGAGGATACGCAATGCGGTAGAATACCAAGCGTGTAAATTGCCCGAAACACGTTAATTAATTTTGTGTGTAGGTGTTTGTTTGATTATCATTATCGCTATCCATTAGAGCATGTCGACCAACACTTGTGTATACAAATTTGCGCAAGATTTTTGATTACGCCAGCAGAATTATGTTGGCATTGATCTCCAATTTGCAGTTATTGTATCCGATCCCGAGACTCTGTGGCACAATAAAACTCCCGCGTCAGCAGGGGCCCATCTGTAGAAATAAGTGGCACAAGAAAAATAATTTGTTGAATTATACGCTGATAACGTCAATGTGCGACATTTAGTATATGCTGTATTTGTGTTTATGGCCATGAAAAATCAGCTGCAGCAGATGGAGACTAGACCAGTTTGGCAAGAAAATGCGCAATTTAATGATAATGGTTATTTTGATGTTGTCTAACGTTTTCCAATCAAAGTCGTGCTCTATACTTACACCGGTATGATGCCTACTCCTAAACTTGGACTTAACGTCCACAAACCACACGTCGATGTACAAATCGTACCCACCAATCGGTGATGTTATTCTGACCTTTGCGCCGTGATACAGACGAGCTGGGACTTTAACAAAAGGACTACGGAACATTTGCCTGAAAAATCAAGTTTAGCCTCTTAGTGTAGAGAATCACGAGTTCGAAATAAAGGATTTCTACAGCGCAGTAGTCACCTTTGTCAAATTGTCCTGCCAGGCATACGCATGCGCTTAGGGTCAAAGGTGCATGCCATGTTATCGTAACCTGACTCAAACAAATGGATAGGGTCTTATTCACAACGAAAAAAAAACCTGGCTATGCACCATTTTGATTCAATACAATGTGAAGATGTTACCGTTAATCAGCTGTGTTGTGTCTTTGGCAGTCGTGGATGTCAGACAAATTTTTCGTTTGACGGCATTTTTTACCGTCAGTAACGTCTAACATGCAACTCATCAAGAAAATAATTTCAAATCTTCAATTAAATTAAATTAGCAATTAAACTAATTGTTTTCTTAAAGCAATTGAATCTGAATGCAGTGAAACGCCACCAAACGATTTCCTGTGATGAAGTACAGCACTCATGCAGATCATGTTAAAGCCAATCATTACTGGCATGACTAACTGACATCGTTAAACTCGTGTGCATTGCACAACGCGGAAGAGAGGGGGATGGGAGCTCGCGCGGCATACAATCTTATTTTTGACGCCGTACTGTATCAGCGCGCGCGCCCGCGGTGGCGCTGAAAACCGGATACACGCGCGCGTAAAAACTAGGTTATGGCTGGTTGCACACACGCACACACACACGGTACACAATGCACAAATGGGATGAACAAAAGAATCATACTTGTGGACAGTTATTGGGAGCACACACGGAAATAATATGGAGCGTCAGCGTATTACGTTGCACTGCTATACATACATCCCACAGACGTACAGTATGTGAAGAGTGACTTTTGTAGATTGTCGTGCGTATACGGATGAATATATAAATCAGTAATGCGTGACTGACACGACACCAACGGGTCAAGTATTTTTTACGTCTGTCTCCCGTCGCTCACTCACGAAAACGCTGCCATCTGGTTGGTTGGATGTACATGTTTCGCGATGGTGTTGGTCGTTAGGTGATTTTTACGACCCGTCTCTCTTGTTTCGACTTCCGTTTGGTGTCTGTCGGCCCGTCACCTTGTGTGTGTATCTGCATTCGAGATTGAATTGTTAAACACTTTTTGGAACCTTTATTGAACTTAGTTTGTCTTTCAAAATGCTAAATGACAATCGTGTAGACACTAATTAGCATATTGTAACAGCCGCGGTGATTTTGTTAATGGTGTCCTGGTGCACACGAGACAGTCAGGACTTTTTTTTTCCTTTGGTGGTTTGTGTGGTCAGAATGCTTAAAGAATGCTTTCAGCTTGACATAACCCATCCTTTCAGCCCCAAACGATATTTATTCCATCCCGAAGCACCCTCCCCCCAAACCCGCACCCAATACCATGAAGTGGCTACTAGTCGGTGCGCTTGTAGCAGCGGTCAACGCTCATCCCCATCCTCCCATAGCACCACCTGCGCCGGATAATAACAAAATCGGAATATTCGATCTACAGGTAGTCACATGACGGAAGGTTTTTTTTTGTCCGCTAATAAATTTTCGTGCACCGGTGCACACATTGCTTTATTGCTCCTTCTTTTTTATTCTTGCGACGTCATGAACCCCACACAGTTAACGAGTGATACCCTGACGATCGTGCGCACAGCAACAGCAGCTGCTTAACTTTGCGTCTGTCGCTGATACTAACATTTTCTCACCCTTTGCACTCTTCTTTCCACGTACACTTACGGTAACTGCATGTTCCTGTTTGCACGCATGCTCACTGTCGATCGTGGACATGCCATTTGGGACACGTCCAAGCAGGGACCAGATCGGGGTCTAGTTCATGCATATGAGGGTCACGGTCGTGGGACCAAGATTACTCAAAACGACTCAAATTAATTCATCAATGTGAGTCAATTTTACAAGGCTTGTCCAATGACGTAGTGTATGTCCCATAGTTGTCACATTCCCCCAACCCATATTCCTACATATACATCTGTCGACCGAACGACGACACTGATTGTCCATCAGGAGCCGGCAACACAGTCTAGTGAACGGGCATGCTGTATGATGATATCTTGTCAAGTCGCTCACAAGTTTCTGCGTCACATGACTTGATTTTTTTGCGATTTTTTGCACTATTCTAACTACTTGAATTTATTGTAGCTGGCAAGAATCTCAGCCGAGCATGTATTTTCGGAAATACTTTCGGAAATATATACTGAACCCCAAAACACCAAGGGCCACCGGTGGATCAGAATTCGAATTCGATCTGTTGCACTGGAGTTTGCTGCAAGATCACTGGCACTTTCAACAACGTGGTAACACGTGAGCTTCACAGCACTTCACTTCTTCATACAGCAACGCAACACTTTCGGATTTTACACCTTGCCATGCACGGGCCAGGATCCGGCAACCATTTCCGTTTAACTGACGCACACTCGGCGCATTTAGCCGGAATCGCTTGATATATGCAACGGATGAACACAATTTTTGAAGCTCAAGTTTTGAACCTGACGTTTGGACAAAAGCTGCCCCTTCACTAAGTTTTGTATTTCTGAAAATATAAATAAAAAACTGTGTGAGCTGGTCTCAGATCTCTATGACTATTCTTCAGGCGGCTCCTCATTTCGCAGAGCAAATCGAAGTCCATCCGGAGAGTCTGATCGAGCAGCCGCAACATTTGTTCTTCGTGCCTCCCGCAACCGCCCAGGATCATCCAGTAACTAACAACCTTCAGTCAAGCCCCCCCTGACGAATACTAACCACAAATGCATAACAATTCTATCATGTTCACTGTCCAGGGCCACAGGAACCCAAGCCCCACTTGATAAAAGTAACCACTGATGGGGGCCGGTATTCGGAGGGAAGAAGGGAAAAGGACACCCTAATACTCTCGATGTTCACTCTAGTATTACACTTAAAAAACCCAAAAATCGCGCGCTTCGCGCGTCAGCTGCCATCATTTTCATGAAATTTGGCTGTGGCGCTTGTAAAAGCGTAAAAGTTCTCGCGCGCTGCCGCGCATATTCATATTTTGTACGTATTTGGCTTTTAAAACCGAACCATTATAAACAAGCACTGGACAAAAACGATTTTTGATAAATTAAACATGCACTATAGATAAAATGACTATTAGGATATGCCCCCTTGGCCGAAAGCTGGATCCCGCCACTGTCGCTGTCTTTTCCAACTGCCGTCTCTTTTTTGTTTCTTCACTTTTTTCTATTCACTTTCCTATCGCCAATAATCGCGCATCTAATAAGCTTAAATCAGGGAAATGACGTTGAAATATGATGTTCCGCATCTGATTCCCAGCACTCGCTTTTTGTACGTACATATGTACATATATGTATCAGCCATTCACACTCTGATCGCACGCTGAGAGCACTCCATATGTCAGCCTCAAGCACGGTATTGCACCAAACGTTCCCCCTTTCAGCCACAGCCGGTTCCGCCATTGCCCCATCACGTGCCAGAGGTCGTTCACGTGGATGCACTAGCTCAACTGCATTTGCAACCCACTGAAGTAATAATACTAACACGATTAATGCTGCTTTTGCACTTGCCTTGTTCTCGCTAACATTATTGTATCGTTTCGAGTTCGTCCTTAACCAAACTAAATAATTTAAAAAGTTTCAAGCGACATTCTCAGTCCTGTCTCGCACTAAAACTGCACCCATATGAAACATAAACTGGATAGTGATATAACACTTGATGAAAATGGTTACAATAGATGTTTGGAGGCACTAATCATAGTTTAGGAACATAAAGGGCCAAGGAACATGTGACAAACTTTAGCTACACGCTTGGCGAAACAATTTCGATTCATTCTACCCCCACTAACCATAGACTAGTGTACGCACATGACGGACGTGGGGTTTGAATAGTGTAGAACCACACTAAATGGGATAGAACTATATGTATTAGACTGTAGTTAAAAGAACTGACTCAGTAACCGCAACCTAACGGTATGCCAGTTATTTCTAGCACTAATCCTAATCCACTAACCAACCGCCTTCTTTCAGCCTCAACCAGTGCCGGCCATTCCCGTGCACGTGGCCGCCGTTCAGCCACCAGCGCCCGATTTCCGCCCTCCCGCACCCGTGCTGCCCGATCCGTACGCCCCAACACCCTACATCCCCCCGCCCGTCGATCCACCGGCGTACCAGCAGCAGAATGCACCGCCACCGGCCCCCGCCCCCTACGAACCTCCACCACCACCGCCATATCAACCACCACCACCTCCACCAGCTCTGGAACCTTTGCCCCCTGCTCCAGCCGAGCCAGCATATCAGGCCCAGAATCCTGCACCCCAAGTGTATCAGGCACAGAACCCAGCTCCTGCGCCTTACGAGCCCCCTCCACCTCCACCCTATGAACCTCCACCACCACCGCCGGCTCTGCAACCGCTGCCGCCAGCACCCGCGCAGCCCGCATACCAGGCACAGAACCCCGCCCCAGCTCCGGCTTATCAGGCGCAGAACCCCGCTCCCGCTCCCTACGAGCCACCACCCCCTCCGCCCTATGAGCCCCCACCACCTCCACCAGCCGTAGAACCATTGCCCCCAGCTCCAGCTGAGCCAGCATACCAGGCCCAGAATCCGGCACCAGCCCCAGCCCCGGCTTACCAGGCCCAGAACCCTGCCCCTGTTCCCTATGAGCCTCCCCCGCCGCCCTACCAGGAACCACCACCACCACCGGCGCCACTTCCTCTGCCGCCAGCGCCCCTGAACGACGCCTACCAGGCACAAAACCCGGCTCCAGTCGAATACGGCCGACCTCCGGCATACACCGACCAGAACCCGGTTGCTCCACCGGCGCCGCTTCCCCCACCACCAGCGCCATATGCCCCACCGCCACCAGCCCCCTACGTTCCACCACCGCCACCAGCATACGGCGCCACAGCACAGAACAACATTGCACCACCGGCCATTCAACAGGTTTACGCACCAGCACTGGCGCCGGCCCCTGATTTGGTCTACCCGGTGATCCCAGAGAAATGCGGTCCGCTTGACAAGAGCGAGGGACAATGCGCACTGAGTGAGTGCCGGACACAACATTTTATCTTTGTTTGGTTCGGATATTGTCTTAAAATCGCGCTCAGACTCAAAATACTACGTTCAGGCGACGGCGCATGGGAAATGCACGTGCAACGCGCGCTAGCCAAAGCCATCATGTTCGACAGAATGACTGGAATCACATGTGCAGAATGTGCCGAGGCGTGCTCGAGATATCAGGTATGTAGGTTCCCGTCAAAAACGCCGAAAAAAATACGAAAGAAAAACGCCGAAAAAAATGTATTTCCGCAGCGCAGCGGCAAAGGGAACCAGCAACCCATCAGGGCAACACTTACCCTTTGATTGTATAAATCAGGGATGCTAAACGTACTTTTTAGCTGCAAAAATTCGCCATCCTTTCTAGGATGACAGTTCGCCGTGGATCTGCCGCGCAATCACGTATGACCACAGGTGGCGGATCTGTGACATGTTTGCCGTCAGTCACAAGACGGAGGGATACCATCTCGTGTGCATGGAGGGACGCGATTATTTCTGGTTCGATATAAGGAAATTAGTAGATTCTGATCTATCACAAGAGTGTGTCTTAGCTTGAAAACAATGCCCTTCTGCTGAGATTTAAACAAGGGGAAGCGCGTTCTCCAGGTTGAAGGATCCGAGCGCTCTTGGCAACGCTCCACCGACCACCAAGAAACCAGCAGCCACCACAGTCGCCACAACGGTGAAACCTGCCGATGTGCCAGGCTGGTTTGCATGCGCATTCAGCGTCGCACGATTTGTTCAATTCATTCATTCCTCGCCAACACTGTAGGACTTGATCAGCCATGCTAGGTAGGCAATAATCATCCTACACTCTCATCATTCAGCCTGCCCCAATCCGAACCAAGAGCCCGTCTACTGCGTCATGGCGAACACCGTTCCACAACAGCTCGGCAACGTGTTTGACGCAGCCGCCAGCACCGAATCAGCGTGTGCCGATGCTTGCAGCAAGAGCGAGGTCGGTCGTCGTGAGGAAATTTTTGTTGATTTCACTTCTTATGTTCTATGTATCTCGTTTTGAAAACTAGCTGTGAGGAGGTCAATTAGAAAATACTGTACATACCCCATCTGAGATAGTCTTTCAATATCACACCAAGTCGGTATAAGAAGCATGAAGGAACAGGAAAAGCATACAACAAAGGCTTGAGCTAAAACTTTCAGGGCATGGCGGGCGCGTCTTGTCAAATGTTCATATTCAACAACGGTGTTTGCACCCTGTCTGATGCGCCTTGGTCGTCTGACGCAGGAATCACCAATGAGCCGGGCACAAACTTTGCGGCTAAATTGTGCTTCGACAGTTAGTATGTGCTTCAATTTATTGAAGGTCCCGGTTATTTGTGGCAATTTCTTTTTTTGTCCACTTTCTTGTGTCTCAGGATGACTCTTACAGAATCACGTACAATAAATGGTCAAGCAGAAAACCAAACGTGTGGTGGCCCAGCGACGTCACCACGCTTATAGTCCAGCTACAAGCCCATGAGACGATTTTTTGAAGTTTTTTGTGCGGATCCAATAGTGTTCCGGTGGCACGTGTTTCGGAAAGAAAGAAAGAGAAACGCACGTGTTTGGCAAAAAAACACGCTCTTCACCTCGGTGCGTAAATTCCCTATTGACTCCCAAAACATTTGTGCGTTGAACAACGTTGCTGTTCTTCTCTCTCAGCCCAATCTCTTTCTTTTGCTTTTCGAAATGCGTGTAACCGGAGCACTTTTGAAACTGACCAAGCAAGCTTTAAAGGGGGCGCGACATTATTATTTTTCACGATACACCGCCTGATTTTATGTCAGAAATTGAAAGACGACATCCGAAGGAACATGTCTTACAAAGACAACAACATTGACCCGCGCTGTTTTCCGTATGAAAATCACCCCCGAACGTCGAATGTCAGGAACAAAAGTCAGTTTGCTGTAGTCGCTCGGCCGCTTGAAGATTAGACATCGAGCTCAAAAGATTATGATATGGACTCGGCGCTTATGTAATATTTGCGAAACATTTCAGCTGCCACAGAAATTGCAACGTCGACAGGTGCGTGGAGCTTGTTGCCGGAAAAATGTTTCGCAGATATTACATAAGCACCGAGTCCAGATCATAATTTTTTGAGCTCGATGCCTGATTTTCAAGCAGCCGAGCGACTACAGCAAACTGACTTTTGTTCCTGACATTCGATGTTCGGGGGTGATTTTCATGCTGAAAACAGCGCGGGTCAATGTTGTTGTCCTTGTAAGACATGTTCCTTCGGATGTCGTCTTTCAATTTCTGACATAAAATCAGGCGGTGCATCGTGAAAAATAATTATGTCGCGGCCCCTTTAAAAACATTCGTCTCATGAGCTCGTGGCTGGACTATAGTACATTACGCACATACTGCTTGCAGGCGTTCTTCTCGCCGGTCGCGACAAGCTATGGTACATGGAGCCGAACAAGATTCTCGTCGGTCACGTGCAGCAGGTGGTCTCGGCGCGAAGTTTGCTCGAGTGTAAACACATGTGTCTCGAAACGACGCAGTTCGAATGCCACTCCGGCATGTACTATCCGATCGTAAGTGGCAGTGTTTGTTTGCTGTTAAAATGTGTTCCTCTCGTATGTGGCGACTAAACAATTCTCTTGATTAAAATACAATCGAGGGTTTAACGAACAAAATGGCGTTTTGGCTTCTTGCCAAGTGTGAGTGCTGTTCCCACGATGTCTTCCATCTTTCAGGATCAAGACAGCAATTGTCTGCTGAACTCAGAAACGCGACACACAGTGCCGAACGTGTACATTCCAGAGGAGGAGGGCACGAACATGTTCTATTTTGATTTCGGCAACGGCAACGTCAGGCAACGACTCAGGGTGAGTCTGCGCGCAATCGATTCAAAATGATCGCGAAGAGAAAATCAACTCCTCATGAAACATCAACCTTTACAAAACAGGACGACCCACTGAGCGACTCGCACTCTAGATGGACGCAATGGGGCATGTGTCGACCGGGCACCGACGTGCTCACGCGACGATATTTGAAATGCCGCGAGAAGGACATTCGCAAATGCCCGAAGCAGATCAGGAGATGCCAGAGCGGTTGGTGTTGTGTGCGGATTTCACTAGTTAATAGCGGAAAGTTCAGTATTTCCCATTACGGTCTTGTCAGGCTGGAGTCAGCGTGTTCAGCCCTTGAAAATTCGTGTATGATAACGTGCTGTCTGTGTGGCACGGAAATCGCACACACACACACACACCTAGGTTGCTATTTTACGAAACCGGTCCCAACTGAGTGCGTCTTGCAGAAGACGTGCAACAACATCTCGAAGCACCTAAACCGCCAGCAGCCATTCCCGCTGTGCCATTCGCGGTTGGTGAGTGTCTGGCCGTACACGACCGCGCCGGTCGTAAACGATGTCCGTTGGGCACGCAGAAAATGTCCAACGGCTCCATGCAGCATTGTGACACACCGGTCGACTGCGAATAGAACTAATTAACGGATGTTTTTGTTTTTATGACGTTTAGATTCAACATTCTAGCTGCTGATACTGTATGTTTATCGCCTCTTAAAACGCGTGTGGTCTGTCGTACATGTACTACTGCTGCTTTCGAACCGGTTCATTTGGCCCAGTGAGTTCCGTTTTTTTATTTGCGTATCTACTATTGTAGCTGTTACTTGGTGCATCGGAACCAAATTGCGAATTGGTGACTCTTTAAATTATCGTTCTCAAGTTTGCCATTTCATTGGTCTTATTCCTGTGATTGTACAGTGATTTGCGTTGCTGTGGCTACTGTTTCGCAGGACTTATTTTCCGCTCCTTTTTTGGAGCACAGAATGCGTGTTTCTCTCTGTGCAATGCGAATTATTTCTGTTACGTTTCGTTAATGAAACAGAGTTGCTTTTTATTCTTCGTCATTGTTTCTTTCATATTATATAACAAATCTGAGTGTAATAGTCTAAATGAGCTGCTGTGGCCCCACACCCCACGGGGCTCAGCACTTATTCCCATTTTAGTAATACTGAGTGTGTGTGTGTGTGTGTGAGTGCGTGTGTATGTGAATATTTGTGCATTACCGTTTTTTCTTTATTTTCCGTTTTATCTGTTACAATGTTAATATTATCTCCTTAGATCCTCTGCCTTTTGAACTTTGGTGTGTATTTATGCGCGCGTGTGTGATTATCACCTGATGCGTTCTGGAACACACGCATGCATGCCCATTTGCCGAATAATTGAATGTATGTATATGTATTTTACTGTTTACATTACCTCCGTGTGATATAATAAGATCAGATATGAAAAAGAACAATACCAAACAGATGAACGCGAATATCTTTGCAGAAATGTTAATGAATACGGCACGGAATGTACGGCGCCTGCACATTAGGAAAAAGTAACCAGTGTCTGTTACGTCACCGGGTTTAATTTTTGGATGCGCGTGTTTGAGTTTGATTGAAAATTTAGATTAAGGCACACCAAGAACAAACACTTCCGAACCCTTGTACAATTTCGGCTGTGTGTGCCCGGGTTAATACGTGCAATATGCGCCTTTTGTATTCAGTTCGCACGACAGACGGTGTGTGTGTGTGTGTGTGTTTTACCGAAGTTGTCTGATTTACGTGAATGGCAATAGATCTCCATTTTTTTCGGAATTTTTTGGTGATGTCACAGGCGCGCAACGCGCTTTTGTTTAACTTGGCAAGTTAGAAAGAATTCAGGAACTAACGCGTGAGAGTTGGGTATCGAAAAACGATGATAGTGCGTCCCTTCATCCAAAAAAGTGCCAGCGCAGATAGAAAAGTTGGGTTCACGCACAAATACACGATAATTTTGAAGTGATCTTTGTTCGCGAACTTTAATAATATAACAAGATTTATGTGGTTTCACAGAGCCGATATTTACCAATTACCGTTCCGTAAAAATCCATACACACACCTGGACCTAGTGCGAACAAATGTGCAACCTAAATTTGATTATTGTTAAAACACGTGGAAAGTGGGCCATCATTTCAAACATACACGGGGAATTTTTGGTCACCGAGACACATGCGTCTTTGACAGGCCTATGGTGACCACTGGTCACCTTTATGAAAAACGTGAATACACACACACATTGGAGGTAAACGTGACTAAATGAAAATGTATATATTAAAACTAACGGATTGTCCAGCTGATATCGAAAGGTCACTACGGGTTATGAACTTAAAACATATCAACGACAATTTGTTCACATGAAAAGATAATTTGAAAATTGACAATAAACCTTTCATCTCGAACACAATGCACAATATGGTCAGATGACCTGATTGACCATCCCGCAATTGGACAACAAACACACAAGAATGGGTGTGTACCACATGTCAACTTTCTGGGTCGTTGTGGTCATTTGGTCATATGTGGACCGACTGATCTCTTAATCCGATGAACATCTGTAACGGATTTGCATACAAATCTTTGAAAGAAACAACATTGTAAACTTGTTTTACGCCGACCTTCGCTTTGTGTCGGTGTCCAAAATCGGTTTAAGTAGTCATTTACACTGTTACTACTCGTGAGAGTTAAGCGCCATAATAGGACGAAGTTCATGAGGTTCACACACAACCATTCGTTTACTGTTTTAGCGAAACTCGAATTTCAATTATGCGACATTTGCTTCCACTAGCACTCATAGCGTGCGTATCGGCACAATGGCAATCATATTCACAGCAGAATGCCGTAAGCTCAGATTTATAAGTTTCGAACCTGGTCATGTGGTGTTTGTACTTCAAAATGGACAGATATGTCATTAACTATTGCGTACATACTTCAGCCACTGCCCCCACAACCACAAACACAAGGCTACGGTCAGCCACAACCACCTAGTCTAGTAAGTTGCAGTTTTTGTCAAATATGTACATTGGTATACGTCGCAGTCTTCTAGTCAGTTTGATACAATTCTTGAGAAACAATACAACAGAGGCTAATTCGCGAGTGCAGTAATTTTTTTTTGATTTTGATGGAAAGCTATGCTGAATCCTGAAACAACATTCTGACGTTCCAGGCACCAGCGCATAGGCCGCTACCACCGGCGCCGATCCAGCAATACGGACAACAAGCGCAGGTTAACAGCATATTATAATGCAATTCCGTTACTGTGTATTATAGACCCACCGGGGTGAACGACAGCATTATGAGTCTATTACCTCGGTAGACTTGGGATACTGTCAGTCACCTACCTTCATCATAGCGACTCACTCACTCAGTGGAACCCCATATTCAGGGAACATTTTACAATGCTGTAGTATCTTGGTTCCCGATCTTCTGTTAGCTCGTTTACCACTCTAAATGGGATTTTCTTTATTGTGACTGAAAAAGTTTTGTCCTGATCATGTCACTTAAAGAGGGTAGCATTACTACATGTGTTAAGTGGCTACGTCCCAAGGCCCTTAATGATGCAAAAAATCTCATCCAGGCCCCAGCACAACAACCGCTCCCACCAGCTCCAACGCAAAGTTATGGCCAGCCACCAGCTCATCTGGTCAGTTTTCCACAACATATGTGAACATTGCCAGTGACAAGAACTTTCAGACACAGAAAATCCTTGAGGTGAATCTGTTCAGCTGTTCGCTCATTGCAGCCTCCCGCGCAACAGCCACAACCACCGGCGCCGGTGCAAAACTACGGCCAACAAGCACAGGTCTGTTGACTTGCTTGATATTGAAACAGTTGCACTTGGATTCACTAGGCCATACGTCATTTCCCTAGCCCACATATGTATACATGAGATCGCGACACCGTGTGCACTAGAGATGTCATTTTTGAACCTTTGAGTCAAGCAACGGTCAAACAACTTTATATGCACCAACACGAGCTTCTCTCATTGTAGGCCCCTGCGCGACTACCTCAGCCACCAGCACCGCAGTATGGCCAACAAGCACAAGTTTGTTTTTTTTTGTGGTCTGTCTGCTCGTTTGAACTTTCAAGTGGCACATCACCCAAGTGGTAACCAATAATTTTTACACACGCTTCAATATGTATCCTTTTAGCCACCTATGCCACAACTCCTCCCACCCGCTCCTATTCAGCAGTACGGCCAACAAGCCCAGGCACCAGCTCTGCGACCAGCCCCACCAGCGCCTCAGGGTTACGGCCAAGTCAGTCAAACAAACTTACCAATGCTATGCATATGCATCTGATGCTAATATCATTGTCACTGATGTGGTTGTTCATGTTTGCATGTAAAACTATTTATTTTGTTCTCACCGAACGGCAGTTAACCACAATCATGTTCAGCGTAAACCCCATTGTGCGTGGTGTACCACCCGAATATTGATGTGCAACACCAGCGTGTGTTCATCACCATAGTACAGATGTCAAGTATGTATATTGTGGTCCGTCCGGCTTACGGCAAGGGGTTATGGGGCAAGAGTTGTTTTTTGCGACCCAAGAATGCAATGCTGGTGCTATGCATATGCATATAGTTTTCAAAGTTTCCGTTTTTCAAGCTTGTGCAAAACACATATTACAACTTTATCAGGCATTCCCGCCCACACCACAGCCCTTTCCACCAGCCCCAATAATTGAACAGTACAGCCAACAAGCCCAGGCACCAGCTGACCGACCACAAGCACCAGCCCCTCAGGGTTATGGTCAACAAGCTCAGGTAAACATGTGTGCATGTGTATCTTGGTATAACCAGCTTTAAACAATTAACGAACCTGTTCAGCGCAACGTCATGTCATGTGCAACATTTAGGCTCCAGCGCAGCAACCTCTCCCACCGGCAACAGTTGAACAGTACGGGCAGCAGGCTCAGGCACCAGCTGAACGACCGCAAGCACCAGCACCTCAGGGTTATGGTCAACAAGCTCAGGTGAACATATAGATATCAGCTTTTTACACAATTTCCTAAATAAACAAACGCGACGTAACACAACATAATATTCAACATTCAGGCGCCAGCACAGCAACCTCTCCCACCGGCACCAGTTGAACAGTACGGTCAGCAGGCCCAGGCCCCAGCTGAACGACCACAAGTACCAGCACCTCAGGGTTATGGTCAACAAGCTCAGGTGCACATATAGATATCAGCTTTTACACAATTTCCTAAAAAAAGCGCGACGTAACACAGCATAATGTTCAACATTCAGGCGCCAGCACAGCAACCTCTCCCACCGGCACCAGTTGAACAGTACGGTCAGCAGGCCCAGGCCCCAGCTGAACGACCACAAGTACCAGCACCTCAGGGTTATGGTCAACAAGCTCAGGTGCACATATAGATATCAGCTTTTACACAATTTCCTAAAAAAAGCGCGACGTAACACAGCATAATGTTCAACATTCAGGCGCCAGCACAGCAACCTCTCCCACCGGCACCAGTTGAACAGTACGGGCAGCAGGCTCAGGCACCAGCTGAACGACCGCAAGCACCAGCACCTCAGGGTTATGGTCAACAAGCTCAGGTGAACATATAGATATCAGCTTTTTACACAATTTCCTAAATAAAAAAAAGCGACGTAACACAACATAATGTTCAACATTCAGACGCCAGCACAGCAACCTCTCCCACCGGCACCAGTTGAACAGTACGGTCAGCAGGCTCAGGCGCCAGCTGAACGACCGCAAGTACCAGCACTTCAGGGTTATGGTCAACAAGCTCAGGTAAACATATAGATATCAGATTTCTGAACAATTATGT
>JASAMV010001212.1:0-95876 GCA_030248065.1 Rhynchonema sp. JSB1_4
GTGGAAACCTGTGAAGCACCGTCTTAACGTACCGTTCGTGATCGAAAGCCACTCCAATCCGATCAGCAAATTTGAAAATTTTGTGCAATGTTGATATAATCGTGGGCATTGAACTGACTATCTTACGGGGTGCGACCAAGAGTTCAAATCATCATTTCCCCACAGAAATGAATGAAAAGGATTAGTCGTATTCCTAACTAAAGCTTCTGATCTTATTCCTTGTTCCGACGGCGTTGTGTTCAACCCAAAGCGATCCCTTGCTTTGTGATACAGTGCTTCCCATAGCAATATCGATGCTGCGATGGTCAAACCACACAGGAGCAACCCAAAAACGCCCAGAATGCTGCCAATCAGTTTGACTTGTTGAATGCCATTCGCAAGTTGATTCACTGTTTCACATCGGTGGCGTGACGAACGGACGTGATCCAAATAGGACACATAGCGATTGCGAATATTGCTCACAGCAAGTTGACTGTCGGTGATCGCCTTGTTCACTCGATCTATGAGTGAATCGGGAACGAGCCGATTGAACATGATCGTATTCAAATCGACGCCGAATTCAGTGATCGGCACGACTCGCGTGTTGCAGAAGCGATCGTGAAGCGTTTGAATCAATTCGGATCGCTCGATCAACACCGCTCGACCCAATTCGATCTCTGTTCGATAGTGATCGATTTCTGTCAACGTGTTCGCTAAATAGATCGGAGGATTATTGACGAACGAATGCTTCAGTTGAACCATCAGTTTGGCCTCCGAACCAAGATAGCTCATATTCATCGTGATCAGACGCGTTCGTTTCGCATTCAGTAATCCAATCAATCCTTCCACATTATTGAATTGTGAGCGTTGATCGGGTGCGAGTAGTTCGGTCAATAAAGCCGATTGATACAAACCGCCTAGCAGAAGCACGAAAAACGAAGCCAAAAGTGCTCGGAATGAATCGGTAAACGGGATTTCGCATCCGACTGCACGCTTCGTGACGTATTGATAGACTTTGAGTAGAATTTGGGTCAATATGATCAGGATCCAGACGTTTCTGCTGTAGACCTGAAATGTTTTGGCATTTTAGAGCCACCACTTTGTTGGCACTAAGAGAACGACCTGAAATTTTGTCGTGAATAACAGCATTTCTTGAGCTCTATGTCGAGAAATAAAAACTGAATCAACCTATGAAGGTGGCTCCAGTCCCGTATCCTAGCGAAGCGGTATATCCTATCGATCATAAGTTCTTTTGGTAAAATGGACTAAGCACTGTAGAGTGCTGAAACAGATTATACTCCGACAATACTTTTGGGAGACTTCAAACGCGTTGCCTGATCGTAAAGCTCACTATGCGCGTATTAGCTGCAGCGCAGACTGCCAGCCGCTCAACACACAGCTAACGTAGTGATTTGCGAAATGTACGAACCCAGCCAGTTCGTGTGCTTTACGGATCGCAACGCGTTTAAGTTTCTCCCAAAAACAGAGTATAACCTAGCGCACCTCCATAAACTGAATGGCGGTGCCGAACCAGTCCAGCCGAACTTTGGCGGTGCTCAGCGCGGCCACTTGATCAACCCAACCCCCGATTGGGCTGGCAGACTTCAGTTTCAGTCTTTTAGCCCGATCGCGAGTTGGGGTCAGCGCCATCACGGCACTATCAATCGTACCGTTTGAGAGCAGGTCGAGGGCCAGTCTGTAAAAAGAGCAAAATCGACATTTCTCGACCAAAAGAAAAAGGAAAGAAACATTGTATACCTGAAAGGCACTTCTGTCGTGTTCATAAACACCAGCGTGTAGCTGACATGAGCCAGTCTCATGACGATTTCAAAAGATTCAGTCAAATATCCCGGATAAGGACACTTTTTGAAATCGACTTTTAGTTTCGTGTCGAATGCGCAATCATGACGATAGGGCAGGGTCCCATGACGATAGGCGACAATTAAAGGGCTGGTCAAACTCATTTTGCTTTTCAAATAGGTTACTAGCTCTAGCAAGACCGAAGCTTCGGATCAAATATTGTATTTTTGGAATAAACTGTTTCCGTAAATTAAAATTTTCATACATTGGATGACGGCAACCATGCGAGAAACGTGACACCCGCCACCAGCTCGGTCGAAAATGCAATTGAAACAAAACAATACAAAACAAATAACAAATATGGGTAGGTTAACTGCCCACAGAAGCACGACAGTCTGTGTACATTGTCAGCCTTGATGACCGGTCCTCGGCCAGGGTTGAAAATACTTTAGTCAAAGCGCACGTCGGTTTCCGCATTTGTCCATGATGTGTTATCAAGCAAAACTGGACCGAACCGACACCGAAACTTTTGAAACCGAGATTTCTATGAAATGAATGTAGAAATAAAGGAACGCTATTTTTATCAGCTGCGTTTGCACCTGACACAAATGTGTTTTTCTGTTTGCCCAGGTCTGTCACCCGTTCCGCGCGCTGCATCAAACCGCCGGTCGCATGCGTGTCTGCGTGCTCGTCATCGTGATCGTATCGATCCTCTACAACGTCGTGCGATTCTGGGAGTACAAGGGAATCGGTGGGTCTTATTTTGTTGCAGTGTAACTGAAAACTATCGTACTCGACTTCAGTTAGTGGATACACTCACTTAGACTTACCTACGCTGTGGATTTTATTTATATTAGATGAAGCATCAAATAGTCATCAGTTGTCTGTCAGTGACAATAACGTCGCACAAAGTGTCACCAGCTGAAGTCGGCTTCTATTTGTAACTCGTCAATTCAGATCATCAACCAAAGTCGTCAACTCGCGCCGAGTGCCATGTATGTACATATAGTCCGTCCATCAGCTCATGGCACTTTTGGTTGGGAGGTTCAGGTTCCGTTGTGAAAAAATTGTTCCTCCGCAAGGCAATGTCAGAGAAAACGGCACACAAAAATAAAATAAAAACCGATTTCTCTTTCTTTTCTCTTTTCGTAAGCCAACCGGAACCGGAACAGCACTGGATCCTGTCAAGCTTTTCAGCTGACAAAAAGTGTCATGAGCTGATGGATGGACTATACGTATTATTTCTCGCGCTCACTCACACACAGCTGCTTGACGATCTGAGTTAACCACATATCAATAATCGGCCGCTGAAGTGCAGCTGACCTCCATACAAAAGCAGCTCGCAGCTGTTGGGCATCTGCCTATGTTGACCGGTTTTATGGGAAATTGTCATCTCCCGAATAAAATAAGGACGGAGCATTGAGCAAAGCATGGGTTGTGCGAGCATAATGACAGGTCACGGGCGTGCTGTCGATGACGACCTGGTGCACAGCCCGTCTGTGAAAGCTGGCCAAAACGGGATACCAATAACAGCCGAAAAACTATAATATGATCACTTTAGCCAGAACTGCGTGATGTTTCAGGTGACTGGGTTGTGGACTATCGACTTCGCAGCAACAACCACTACTACATCGTCTACTACACCACACTGTTTCTGGTCACACATTTCGCAGTCCCGTTCACATTATTGTTGGTGTTGAACACACTCGTTATGCGAACGATACTGAGGGCAAGAAGGGACAGACTCAAACTGAGCTCGCAGACTAAAGGTAATAGTGATAACTGATGTGCTTCATGTACGTTCAGCAGCTCAAACAGTGGTGGGTAAATGATGAACAGCGTGAAAGGAGAAAATGAGGATCCAGTCCAACTGATTTGCGATCACCACGCTTGATCTATGTAGCTTGCCCTGTAGCGAGTATTACGAGTCGACCGTCGATTTTATGGGACGATGCTCTGTTGCCAGGAGGTGACTGATAAGCCAACCAAGGGCCATCAAGCTTGCAGCAGTTTTTGCTTTCAAAAGTTTCACTAAAGTTTGCAATCAAACTTGATGTGCTTCCAATTTCAGGCGAGCACAATCGTTCGCTGATGATGGTGGTTGTGACGGTGGTGTTCGCCGTGTGCAACAGTCTAACGTTGGTCGTCAACGTGCTGGAGCTGATCGATAAGGACATTTTCGAAACGCACGCGTTGCTGGCGTTCGTCCTCAACGACACCAGCAATCTATTGGTGGTTTTGAACAGCTCAACCACTTGGCTGATCTATTACGTGTTCAGCGAGCGATATCGTTGTCTATTCCACTATTCGCTGTGCGGCTGCGGCTGTTGCGGCGCTCGGGGACTCGAATACCAGCTGGCGGCACAGGCCGTTTTCGAGAAATCGACGCAAAATCGCAAGATCACGAATCAGATGTTTCACAAACGTTCGTCCGCGGCAGCTCTTCAATTGCAACGGGCGCCGAGACGCAGCACAACGGATACTACAATGTCAATCGTGCCCAATCATGTGCGAACCGCAGAGACTGAGGCACTGCTCATGCGTCATACTCATGTGGATAACGGGGATATTCATGCCAACGCGGTCACCAAATTGTGATATTGTATAAAATGTTGACTTTTGTTTTTGATAACTTTAGTTTTTTTAAATTTTGCACTGGATTAATTATTATACAGAGTGCTCTGATTTCTGTGGCACTACATGTACCCAATTGCAGCTATTTTAATATAGTGTGATAAAACAGGGTAAAATGTTCGTCCTGGTGAAAGATAATCCTTACTTCTTAGTACCGTTTGCTTCTTGGATGACAAGTTGTCGAACTCAATGTACTAACAACAAGTTGGCTGCGAATGCACTGGGTGCTGTCTTGTGGACGTGCTTTGCACAAAAGATGATAGATCAATAACGATACGATTTAGCCTTGTGGGCACGCATTGCGTTAGATCTGTGGATGCAGTTTCGGCCCATAATGCCAGACTGCAATGGCGCCCTGGGGCTTGTCAATGACAAAAGCGCCAGTGGTTACCACCATAAACCGAAAATGCTCCAGCTCCATAAAGTTGGCTGAAGTACAGTTCTGTCAAGGATGAAAGAACGAACGTGAACGAATAATCGCAAGGAACGAATGCAGCCAATACCAGCCAACCTTGTGACATCGTGTTCGTGACGTGCGTCACCGTACCGATCGCACTTTAAATCAGAAAAGCTCAGCAGAACGACCAACCCAAAAGAAAAAGAACAGCATGAAATTTCAAATTTTGTTGAGCTTACCTTAGCTCTGTTTTGTTTGTTTAGTTTGCCTATGAAACGCACGAGCAGTCTTGCCTAAATTTGGTTGTGAAGTTTTTATTTCAGGAATTTCTTCTTCGCCGGTAAAGGTTTGCCAAAAATGGCCAACTTTGCGTTTTTGCCGCAACAGTCCCGCTGCACGGGCAAAAAAGGATTGATGGAATTTGAGATCGACCAAGCCCAAATGAGTTCTGTTGAACCGGTTTCTGCAAGTGCAATGAGCAAATTTTACATGCCGCCAGCTTCCATAAACGTTGGTTTTTTTGTTGGTACGACCGGCCGCCAAGGTGTTGATAGATAGATTGGGATTGGGAATTGGGACCAGAGGTCGCAATCGGGCCGGCCCGGCCGCGATTTTGGGGTTTTGGCTTGGGCCGGGCGGGCACCCCGGCCCGAAGCTTCTGAAGTGACTTATTTTACTGAAAAAGTAGGGATTTTTTTGTCAAAAATACTAAAATTTCTGACCGTATCGGCAAGTAAGTGATCAGTATTGTCATTGTCTATCTGACGACTTTTTCATGGAAAACAACGAATTTTCAACCAAAAGAATGGATTCAAAAAATCGCAAAAAATATGACAAAAATTGGGTTAAAATCTGTGCCACAAATTCAGGCCGGGCCGGAGATTTGGGGGTTCGGGCCGGGCCGGGCCGGAGATTTGGGGGCTCGGCAGTGTAGGTAGTGGCTGGGGGGGATGGGGCAGGGCAGTACTTGGGGGCGGGGGTGGGGGGGGGGGTCCCCCCAAATTCATCTATCTATCGTCAACACTTTTTGATTTCATCTATCTATCGTCAACACTTATGGGCAAATCTATCTATCGTCAACAAATTCTGGAAACTGTCTATCGTCAACACATTTCGACCCCAAAATGGGTATTTTTGCCTCAAAATGGCTCAAAATCGGTTTTTTTGTCCCAAATAGGCAAAAAATCGCGCGCTACGCGCGAATTTAGTACATCTAAGTACATTTTCATTAATATTTACACATTATTACCTACTTAGTGCACCATACTATACCTTGTTTTTTGGCGACCCCCCCCCCCAGGGACTTGGGGGGGGCCCCCCCAATTATCTATCTATCGCCACTTTTTGATTTCATCTATCTATCGTCAACACTTATGGGCAAATCTATCTATCGTCAACAAATTCTGGGACAATCTATTATCGTCACATTTCGACCCAAAATGGGATTTTTCCTCAAAATGGCTCAAAATCGGATTTTTGTCCCAAATAGGCAAATCGCGCTCGCGCGTTTAGTACATCTTAGTACATTTTCATTAATATTTACACATTATTACCAACTTAGTACATATACTATACCTTATTTTTCGCCCCCCCCCCCCCCACCATTATCTATCGTAAGTTTTCCCCCCAGATTTCGGACTTGGGTCATCTATCTATCGTCAACACATTTCGGCCACTATCTATCCCCATCACTCCCCCCCCACCATCTATCTATCGTCAACAAGTTTGGTCACCCCCCCAGATTTCGGACTTGAGTCATCTATCTATCGTCAACACATTTCGGGTCCCAATCTATCTATCGTCACACCCTACCAAGTACTACACTGGGATGGGGGGGATTCCCCCCCTATGGAGTAGGTACCTTGCAACCACACCTTGGGCAGTGTAGTTCCTGGTCCGGAGGGGGAGATAGCGGACCCTCCGTTTTTTTCGGAGGGGGAGATAGTGTACCCCCGAGGGGGGGAAGGGGGGGGGGGGAAGACCCAAATTTGGGAAAAAGTCACTTTTTGAGGTAGAAAATTTGACCTATTTTTGCCCCTTTTTGGAAAAAATTCTTCATAAAAAGGGTATTTTGGCGACTTTTGAGAACATTGACCAGAAAATCACACATTTTAGGCCTAAAAATGCTCATTTTAGGCCTAAAAATGGCCATTTTAGGCAAAAATTGGGGGAGATAGTACCCGGAGGGGGAGATAGGGGGATAATGTACCACCCGAGGGGGAGATAGCGTACCCGAGGGGGGGACCCCCCCTCCCCCCCCAGGAACTACACTGCCTTGGGGGGATGGGGGAAGGGTAGGTACCTTGCAACCACCCCGGAGGGTACCTTGCAACCATCAATTTATGGTTTTAATAGGCAAAAATGGGTGATTTTCGACCTCAAAACCCCAAAAATCGCGCGCTCCGCGCGCAAACCTCCATATAATAGGTATTTTAGGCAAATTTTCGGCCAAAATGCAAAAAAGTACCAATTTTTCGGCCAAATTTGCAGTACAATGCATGCAAAAAACACCCTTTTTTCGGACCACAGCCACCTTTCGGCCACCTTGCAACCTCCCGGAGGCTGGGTGGGGGGGTACCTTGCAACCATCTGGATCCATCCCCCCCAAGGGTACCTTGCAACCATTTGCCTGCCACTACACTGGGGCTCGGGCCGGGCCGGGCAAACCCGGCCCGACTGCGACCTCTGGACCTTGGTCGCGGCGGTTAGTGTACCTTAGGCGGGACCCCCTCCCCCCAGGAACTACACTGCGGTAGATAGATGACCCAAGCAGAGTTCGGAAAAAAGTTTTTTTGCTCATTTTTTCCTAATAGAAAAAAAGGAAAAAATATTTTTTTTCCTTTTCTTAATGACCATTTTTTTGCTATTTTCTTCCATAATGAAAAAAACAGCCAGCTTGAGATGAAAAAAGCTATTTTTATCTGTAAAACAGCATTTATTTGCATGACACACGGGTAGACCTTGTTTTTCGTCGTCAATTGGAGGCGCATTATGTCCTCTGAACAAACAACAAGCGTGCATACATGCTCCTGAGTACTATAAGGTATACTTGCGTATTTTTCCGCAAAATATATTTTTGGAAAAAAAAACCGTTTTTTTTTCGTTTTTTTTTGAAAAAAAACCGTTTTTTTCCAAATATTTTTCCAGTACTTAAGAATACCCATGGTCCAAAAACTGCTATTTTGGAGAAAATTTTGTCGGGAAATGGCCTGATACACAGTCTAAAAATGCACTTGGAGATTAAAAAGTGTTCATTTTGAACTGTTTAGCACCGATTTACATTGGTTTTGACAACATCCTTTCGCAACCTTGCGAAAATATTTCGGAAATTTTTGGAAAAAAAACCGTTTTTTTCCAAAAGTTGCCACTTGGAAAAATTTCCGAAAAATAAAAAAAAAACAAAACCACCACCAAACAAAAATAAATATCTAGTTAAAACCAATGATTAATTTAGAATGAGTATTTTTTTCGTTTTTTTTAGGAAAAATTGATTGTGCTTAGTCCTTTTTTGATCAGGCAAAGCCCCGGCCCGCGCCACGATTTCACAATTTCATCTTCACGACTGGTCTATAAACCAACCAACCACAAATTTCACAATTTCATCCACTTTTTTTCTCAGTCTCACTGCCTTTCATGATAAAAGGGTGAGCGTAAGTGGGCACAAGCTCGCGTTTTGTTTGAAAGATTTTCAAAAATAAATTTGACAGTTTTAACGTGGTTTATCTCATTTGATCTGTTGTTTTTGTAACGGTTGGACATAAACAGTCTAATGGGTAGTAAAAAAGCAAGCATGAGATATAGGGTCTTCCGCTTTAAGGCCACTTTATATTTTGTCTGCTGCGATAACGCAACACATTTGGCGTTGAGTGGCTCATGGGACAAAGCAATAGGCGTTAGAAAAGTTGGTGTATCGCAACAAGAAAATATAAAGTGGCATAAGTGTTTGCGAAGGTTAAGGTACTCCGCTTCTGTGTTACGGGGCCTGCATCCAGTACGACAATATAAGCGCCGGGGGTGTATGCCCCCCCTCCTTGCTAACGACCGTCTGATATTTAGGGAGTCGACCGCCACAAGCACCGCCCGCCCCCTCCTCCAAACAAACACGCCACGCGCGCGCCTACAACATCATTCGTTCTGGACCGGACGAAATTCGTGCGTCATGGTTGTAAAAATTAAAACAAAGTTATGTAAAAACAAGTGTGAAAATAAGGATTTGTAGCTGGAGATTTGAAATCGTAATCGCTTGTTGTTTGTCGCCGCCCCGCCGCTGTTTGGTTTTTGGACCACAGCCACACCCCACCAAAACCCCCCACCAGACAATTAACCACACCATCATACAACCCAGAACATACACTTGCAAACATGGATTTTTTTCAAATTACACATTTCCTTAAATTTCTTGATCTTTACCCACAAATTTTTTTTAAAAAATTGGCAAATTTTCGAATTGAAGGCTACTAACTTTTGTGTTTAGGCCAAAATATAGTCGAGATAGAAAAAACGGTTTTTTTTTTTGAAAAAAAGACCAAAACACTTTTCACGAAAAAAAATTATATTTTTCGGGAAAATTGCGGCGCATTTTTTTCTGAAAAAAGTGTCAAATTTCCTATTTCCGACACGTTTTATTGTGGGTAACATTTGCACTTTTATGCTTTGCTTTCGCCTTTCTCGCGGATTGCTTTTTATGTTTGTTTGTGAATATATATTTCGCGATCTTTTCATACTTTAGCTTTTATTCCACTTTCAGATTCTTTTTATTTTATATTCCCTATTTTGGTGTTTTCCGCACTTTTACGGGGTTTTATTCGGTTTTCTAGCGTGGCGTTGGTTTCTATAGTTTAGGCACTTCTATACCTTTTGACCGGTGCGGTGCCCAAATTTGGCTCCAATATAGCCGTCCCGGAAACGGTTTCAGAAAATTTTCTAGATTGCACTGCGTAACTCATAGACCGGGGGTGTTGAAAATAGCTTTTCCGGGCGTTTTTCGGGATGTATTTTTCTAGAAATTGCACTGCGTAAACGATCACCCTGTAGAGGGGTAGGATGTAGGCCCCCGGGATAGGCCCTAGAACACCCTTTTTTCAAAAAAATTTTCAAAAAAGCAAACGCCGTAAAAACAAACACCGAAGGCAATTAAACCCCAAACGCTAAATGAAATTCCCCTATATATTATATTATATATTTCAATTTTAAGGATAAGGCCTTATAGTATACTTGGGGTGCAGAAAAAAAACGTTTTTTTTGAGAAAAAACGAAAAAAAAAAGGGCTGGAAAAATACGTTTTTATTTTTCCTGAAATTTTTCAAGTGGCAATTTTGGAAAAAAACGGTTTTTTTTAAAAATTTCGAAATATTTTCAGAGGTTGCGAAAGGAATGTGTGTCAAAACCAATGTAAATCGGTACTAAACAGTTAAAATGAACACTTTTTAATCTCCAAGTGCATTTTTTAGACTGTGTCAGGCCATTTCCCGACAAAATTTTCTCCAAAATAGCTGTTTTTGGACATGGGTATCCTTAAGTATGGAAAAATATTTGGAAAAAAACGGTTTTTTTTCGAAAAAAACGGTTTTTTTTAATAATATATTTTGCGGAAAAATAGCAAGTATACCTTATAGTACTCAGGAGCATGTATGCACGCTTTTTTTGTTCAAAAAGAAAAAAACGCTCCAAAAAAAAAAAAAAAAAAAATAAAAAAAAAAAAAAATTGAGATGGAAGAAAAACAATTCAACTGTATGCAAAAAAAAATGTTTATTAATGATTTCAGGATAAAAATAGTTTCTTTTCATTTCAAGTTGGCTGTTTTTGTTTCTTGACATTATGGAAGAAAATAGCAAAAAGATAAAAAAAAAAAAAAAATATTATTTTTTTTTTCTTTTTTCATTAAAAAAAACATTTCTTTTTTTTGGAAAAAATGAGAAAAAACAAACACATAATTTTATCTTTATTTTCTGCAGTGTAGTTCCTGGGGGAGGGGGTCCGCTCTAAGGTAACTAACCGCCGCGACCAAGGTCAGAGGTGAGTCGGGCCGGGTTTGCCCGGCCCGGCGAGAGCCAGTGTAGTGGAGGCAAATGGTTGAAGGTACTTGGGGGGATGGGGATCAGATGGTTGAAGGTACCCCCCCACCCAGCCTCCGGGAGGTTGAAGGTGGCCGAAAGGTGGCTGTGGTCCGAAAAAAGGGTGTTTTTTGCATGCATTGTACTGCAAATTTGGCCGAAAAATTGGTACTTTTTTGCATTTTTGGCCGAAAATTTGCCTAAAATACCTATTATATGGAGGTTTGCGCGCGGAGCGCGCGATTTTTGGGGTTTTGAGGTCGAAAATCACCCATTTTTGCCTATTAAAACCATAAATTATGGTTGCAAGGTACCCTCCGGGGTGGTTGCAAGGGACCTACCCTTCCCCCCATCCCCCCAAGCAGTGTAGTTCCTGGGGAGGGGGGTCCCCCCTCGGGTACGCTATCTCCCCCTCGGGTGGTACACTATCCCCCTATCTCCCCCTCCGGGTACACTATCACCCCCAAATTTTGCCTAACATGGCCATTTTTAGGCCTAAAATAGCATTTTTAGGCCTAAAATGTGTGATTTTCTGGTCAATGTTCTCAAAAGTCGCCAAAATACCCTTTTTATGAAGAATTTTTTCCAAAAAGGGGCAAAAATAGGTCAAATTTTCTACCTCAAAAAGTGACTTTTTCCCAAATTTGGGTCTTCCCCCCCCCCCGTCCCCCCCACGGGGGTACACTATCTCCCCCTCCGAAAAAAACGGAGGGTCCGCTATCTCCCCCTCCGGACCAGGAACTACACTGCCCAAGGTGTGGTTGCAAGGTACCTACTCCATAGGGGGGGAATCCCCCCCATCCCAGTGTAGTACTTGGTCAGGGTGTTGACGATAGATAGATTGGGACCCGAAATGTGTTGACGATAGATAGATGACTCAAGTCCGAAATCTGGGGGGGTCGACCCAAACTTGTTGACGATAGATAGATGGTGGGGGGGGCAGTGTAGTACTTGGTCGGGGTGTTGACGATAGATAGATTGGGACCCGAAATGTGTTGACGATAGATAGATGACCCAAGTCCGAAATCTGGGGGGGTCGACCCAAACTTGTTGACGATAGATAGATGGTGGGGGGGGGGGGGGGGTCGCCAAAAATCAAGGTATAGTATAGTGTACTAAGTTGGTAATAATGTGTAAATATTAATGAAAATGTACTAAGATGTACTAAATCCGCGCGTAGCGCGCGATTTTTTGCCTATTTGGGACAAAAATACCGATTTTGAGCCATTTTGAGGCAAAAATACCCATTTTGGGGTCGAAATGTGTTGACGATAGATAGATTGTTCCCAGAATTTGTTGACGATAGATAGATTTGCCCATAAGTGTTGACGATAGATAGATGAAATCAAAAAGTGTTGACGATAGATAGATGAATTTGGGGGGACCCCCCCCCAAGTACTACCCGGGGGGGGGGGGGGGGTCGCCAAAAATCAAGGTATAGTATGGTGCACTAAGTAGGTAATAATGTGTAAATATTAATGAAAATGTACTTAGATGTACTAAATTCGCGCGTCGCGCGCGATTTTTTGCCTATTTGGGACAAAAAAACCGATTTTGAGCCATTTTGAGGCAAAAATACCCATTTTGGGGTCGAAAGTGTTGACGATAGACAGTTTCCAGAATTTGTTGACGAAGATAGATTTGCCCATAAGTGTTGACGATAGATAGATGAAATCAAAAAGTGTTGACGATAGATAGATGAATTTGGGGGGCCCCCCCCCCCACCCCCGCCCCCAAGTACTGCCCTGCCCCATCCCCCCCAGCCACTACCTACACTGCCGAGCCCCCAAATCTCCGGCCCGGCCCGGCCCGAACCCCCAAATCTCCGGCCCGGCCTGAATTTGTGGCACAGATTTTAACCCAATTTTTGTCATATTTTTTGCGATTTTTTGAATCCATTCTTTTGGTTGAAAATTCGTTGTTTTCCATGAAAAAGTCGTCAGATAGACAACAATGACAATACTGATCACTTACTTGCCGATACCGTCAGAAATTTTAGTATTTTTGACAAAAAAATCCCTACTTTTTCAGTAAAATAAGTCACTTCAGAAGCTTCGGGCCGGGGTGCCCGCCCGGCCCAAGCCAAAACCCCAAAATCGCGGCCCGGGCCGGCCCGATTGCGACCTCTGGTCCCAATTCCCAATCCCAATCTATCTATCAACACCTTGGCGGCCGGTCCTACCAACAAAAAAACCAACGTTTATGGAAGCTGGCGGCATGTAAAATTTGCTCATTGCACTTGCAGAAACCGGTTCAACAGAACTCATTTGGGCTTGGTCGATCTCAAATTCCATCAATCCTTTTTTGCCCGTGCAGCGGGACTGTTGCGGCAAAAACGCAAAGTTGGCCATTTTTGGCAAACCTTTACCGGCGAAGAAGAAATTCCTGAAATAAAAACTTCACAACCAAATTTAAGGCAAGACTGCTCGTGCGTTTCATAGGCAAACTAAACAAACAAAACAGAGCTAAGGTTTAAGGTAAGCTCAACAAAATTTGAAATTTCATGCTGTTCTTTTTCTTTTGGGTTGGTCGTTCTGCTGAGCTTTTCTGATTTAAAGTGCGATCGGTACGGTGACGCACGTCACGAACACGATGTCACAAGGTTGGCTGGTATTGGCTGCATTCGTTCCTTGCGATTATTCGTTCACGTTCGTTCTTTCATCCTTGACAGAACTGTACTTCAGCCAACTTTATGGAGCTGGAGCATTTTCGGTTTATGGTGGTAACCACTGGCGCTTTTGTCATTGACAAGCCCCAGGGCGCCATTGCAGTCTGGCATTATGGGCCGAAACTGCATCCACAGATCTAACGCAATGCGTGCCCACAAGGCTAAATCGTATCGTTATTGATCTATCATCTTTTGTGCAAAGCACGTCCACAAGACAGCACCCAGTGCATTCGCAGCCA
This sequence comes from Rhynchonema sp. JSB1_4, assembly GCA_030248065.1. Lineage (NCBI taxonomy): Eukaryota > Metazoa > Nematoda > Chromadorea > Monhysterida > Xyalidae > Rhynchonema > Rhynchonema sp. JSB1_4. The sequence goes on from JASAMV010001212.1 coordinate 13,772, forward strand.
ACTTGTTGTTAGTACATTGAGTTCGACAACTTGTCATCCAAGAAGCAAACAGTACTAAGAAGTAAGGATTATCTTTCACCAGGACGAACATTTTACCCTGTTTTATCACACTATATTAAAATAGCTGCAATTGGGTACATGTAGTGCCACAGAAATCAGAGCACTCTGTATAATAATTAATCCAGTGCAAAATGTAAAAAAACTAAAGTTATCAAAAACAAAAGTCAACATTTTATACAATATCACAATTTGGTGACCGCGTTGGCATGAATATCCCCGTTATCCACATGAGTATGATGCATGAGCAGTGCCTCAGTCTCTGCGGTTCGAACATGATTGGGCACGATTGACATTGTGGTATCCGTTGTGCTGCGTCTCGGCGCCCGTTGCAATTGCAGAGCTGCCGCGGACGAACGTTTGTGAAACATCTGATTCGTGATCTTGCGATTTTGCGTCGATTTCTCGAAAACGGCCTGTGCCGCCAGCTGGTATTCGAGTCCCCGAGCGCCGCAACAGCCGCAGCCGCACAGCGAATAGTGGAATAGACAACGATATCGCTCGCTGAACACGTAATAGATCAGCCAAGTGGTTGAGCTGTTCAAAACCACCAATAGATTGCTGGTGTCGTTGAGGACGAACGCCAGCAACGCGTGCGTTTCGAAAATGTCCTTATCGATCAGCTCCAGCACGTTGACGACCAACGTTAGACTGTTGCACACGGCGAACACCACCGTCACGACCACCATCATCAGCGAACGATTGTGCTCGCCTGAAATTGGAAGGACATCAAGTTTGATTGCAAACTTTAGTGAAACTTTTGAAAGCAAAAACTGCTGCAAGCTTTGATGGCCCTTGGTTGGCTTATCAGTCACCTCCTGGCAACAAGAGCATCGTCCCATAAAATCGACGGTCGACTCGTAATGCTCGCCACAGGGCAAGCTACATAGATCAAGCGTGGTGATCGCAAATGAGTTGGACTGGATCCTCATTTTCTCCTTTCACGCTGTTCATCATTTACCCACCACTGGTTGAGCTGCTGAACGTACATGAAGCACATCAGTTATCAATATTACCTTTAGTCTGCGAGCTCAGTTTGAGTCTGTCCCTTCTTGCCCTCAATATCGTTCGCATAACGAGTGTGTTCAACACCAACAATAACGTGAACGGGACGGCGAAATGTGTGACCAGAAACAGTGTGGTGTAGTAGACGATGTAGTAGTGGTTGTTGCTGCGAAGTCGATAGTCCACAACCCAGTCACCTGAAACATCACGCAGTTCTGGCTAAAGTGATCGTATTATAGTTTTTCGGCTGTTATTGGTATCCCGTTTTGGCCAGCTTTCACAGACGGGCTGTGCACCAAGTCGTCATCGACAGCACGCCCGTGACCTGTCATTATATGCTCGCACAACCCATGCTTTGCTCAATGGTCCGTCCTCTTTTGATTCGGGAGATGAAAATTTCCCATAAAACCGGTCAACATAGGCAGATGCCCATCAGCCGCGAGCTGCTTTTGTATGGAGGTCAGCTGCACTTCAGCGGCCAATTATTGGTTTGTGGTCAACTCATAGATCGTCAACCCACTCAAGCAGCCGTGAGTGAGCGTGAGAAATAATACGTATGGTACATATGTATAGGCAATCCACCAGCTCATGGCACTCGTGCACACAGGCTGCATGCTACATTACTGCCGTCAATGAATGCATCTATTCTCTGCAGTTATGCATTGAAACATCCCCAAATTTTGCAACCGAAAAAGAGGGAAATGCAGAAAAGAAAAGAGAAATAAAAAGCGGTTTTTATTTTATTTTAGTGTGACATTCTCTCTGACATTGCCTTGCTTAGGAACAATTGGCGTGTGCTGCTGCATGCGCTGTGTGTATAAAAAGTGTCATGAGCCGATGGATTGCCCATACATGGCATTCGGCGCGAGTTGACGACTTTGGTTGATGATCTGAATTGACGAGTTACAAATAGAAGCCGACTTCAGCTGGTGACACTTTGTGCGATGACGTTGTTGTCACTGACAGACAACTGATGACTGTTTGATGCTTCATATCTAATATAAATAAAATCCACAGGGTAGGTAAGTCTAGTGAGTGTATCCACTAACTGAAGTCGAGTACGATAGTTTTCAGTTACACTGCAACAAAAATAAGACCCACCGATTCCCTTGTACTCCCAGAATCGCACGACGTTGTAGAGGATCGATACGATCACGATGACGAGCACGCAAACACGCATGCGGCCGGCGGTTTGATGCAGCGCGCGGAACGGGTGACAGACCTGGGCAAACAGAAAAACACATTTGTGCCAGGTGCAAACGCAGCTGATAAAAATAGCGTTCCTTTATTTCTACATTCATTTCATAGAAATCTCGGTTTCAAAAGTTTCGGTGTCGGTTCGGTCCAGTTTTGCTTGATAACACATCATGGACAAATGCGGAAACCGACGTGCGCTTTGACTAAAGTATTTGCAACCCTGGCCGAGGACCGGTCATCAAGGCTGACAATGTACACAGACTGTCGTGCTTCTGTGGGCAGTTAACCTACCCATATTTGTTATTTGTTTTGTATTGTTTTGTTTCAATTGCATCTCCGACCGAGCTGGTGGCGGGTGTCACGTTTCTCGCATGGTTGCCGTCATCCAATGTATGAAAATTTTAATTTACGGAAACAGTTTATTCCAAAAATACAATATTTGATCCGAAGCTTCGGTCTTGCTTGAGCTAGTAACCTATTTGAAAAGCAAAATGAGTTTGACCAGCCCTTTAATTGTCGCCTATCGTCATGGGACCCTGCCCTATCGTCATGATTGCGCATTCGACACGAAACTAAAAGTCGATTTCAAAAAGTGTCCTTATCCGGGATATTTGACTGAATCTTTTGAAATCGTCATGAGACTGGCTCATGTCAGCTACACGCTGGTGTTTATGAACACGACAGAAGTGCCTTTCAGGTGTACAATTTTTCTTTCCTTTTTCTTTTGGTCGAGAAATGTCGATTTTGCTCTTTTTACAGACTGGCCCTCGACCTGCTCTCAAACGGTACGATTGATAGTGCCGTGATGGCGCTGACCCCAACTCGTGATCGGGCTCAAAGACTGAAACTGAAGTCTGCCAGCCCAATCGGGGGTTGGGTTGATCAAGTGGCCGCGCTGAGCACCGCCAAAGTTCGATTGGACTGGTTCGGCACCGCCATTCAGTTTATGGAGGTGCGCTAGGTATACTCTGACAATACTTTTGGGAGAAACTTTTTAAACGCGTTGCCTGATCCGTAAAGCACACGCAACTGGCGCAGCCAGCTGAGTTTCGTAGCATTTCGCAAATCACTACGTTAGACTTGTGTGTTGAGCGGCTGGCAGTCACTGAGCGCTGCAGCTAATACGCGCATAGTGAGCTTTACGGATCAGGCAACGCGTTTGAAAAGTTTCTCCCAAAAGTATTGTCGGAGTATAACTCTGTTTCAGCACTCTACAGTGCTTAGTCCATTTTACCAAAAGAACTTATGATCGATAGGATATACCGCGATAGGATATCCTAGGATACGGGACTGGAGCCACCTTCATAGGTTGATTCAGTTTTTATTTCTCGACATAGAGCTCAAGAAATGCTGTCATTCACGACAAAATTTCAGGTCGTTCTCTCAGTGCCAACAAAGTGGTGGCTCTAAAATGCCAAAACATTTCAGGTCTACAGCAGAAACGTCTGGATCCTGATCATATTGACCCAAATTCTACTCAAAGTCTATCAATACGTCACGAAGCGTGCAGTCGGATGCGAAATCCCGTTTACCGATTCATTCCGAGCACTTTTGGCTTCGTTTTTCGTGCTTCTGCTAGGCGGTTTGTATCAATCGGCTTTATTGACCGAACTGCTCGCACCCGATCAACGCTCACAATTCAATAATGTTGAAGGATTGATTGGATTACTGAATGCGAAGCGAACGCGTCTGATCACGATGAATATGAGCTATCTTGGTTCGGAGGCCAAACTGATGGTTCAACTGAAGCATTCGTTCGTCAATAATCCTCCGATCTATTTAGCGAACACGTTGGCAGAAATCGATCACTATCGAACAGAGATCGAATTGGGTCGAGCGGTGTTGATCGAGCGATCCGAATTGATTCAAACGCTTCACGATCGCTTCTGCAACACGCGAGTCGTGCCGATCACTGAATTCGGCGTCGATTTGAATACGATCATGTTCAATCGGCTCGTTCCCGATTCACTCATAGATCGAGTGAACAAGGCGATCACCGACAGTCAACTTGCTGTGAGCAATATTCGCAATCGCTATGTGTCCTATTTGGATCACGTGCGTTCGTCACGCCACCGTTGTGAAACAGTGAATCAACTTGCGAATGGCATTCAACAAGTCAAACTGATTGGCAGCATTCTGGGGGTTTTTGGGTTGCTCCTGTGTGGTTTGACCATCGCAGCATCGATATTGCTATGGGAAGCACTGTATCACAAAGCAAGGGATCGCTTTGGGTTGAATACAACGCCGTCGGAACAAGGAATAAGATCAGAAGCTTTAGTTAGGAATACGACTAATCCTTTTCATTCATTTCTGTGGGGAAATGATGATTTGAACTCTTGGTCGCACACCCCGTAAGATAGTCAGTTCAATACCCACGATTATATCAACATTGCACAAAATTTTCAAATTTGCTGATCGGATTGGAGTGGCTTTCGGTCACGAACGGTACGTTAAGACGGTGCTTCACAGGTTTCCACTACCATAAACAACAAATATTGCGAACAAAACCCCGAAACATCTGCAGTTCAAACAAGTCACGTGACCACCTGCGCACCAAGTTTGCCACCAATAAAGAAATAAAAAAAGAAAAAATATTTTTTGTGAACATGATTCAAACCAACCGCGACATATCGTTCAACTGTGATCAACACGTGCAACCACACTGAACACGTTTGTGCCATCAAGGTGACCGGGTACAGATACAATGTTGTGTAGTAGATGCTGTAGCCGAAGATGTCAGCGTGAATTAGGGTGTTCAAGCCGGGCATCACAAATGCCGGCACGGCTGCAAAATGAAGGGCGAAGTGCACTGGTGTCGAATTGATACCGAATTACTTATTTTTACATTGATAGCGTCAGGTAGAACTCCGATTCCGAGTCACACAAGCCCGGGTGTCATACTTGGCGTTCCGGAACGGACGTGTCTTGATCACATGACTGTGACATTTCGAGATTAGATTTGCCGATGTCAATTGCTTTAATAGACAGCAACACTGTCAAGCTGGGCTAATCTATATAGCGCGAACAAATGTGGAAATAATAAAAATCCGCACACGTGACCGAGACCGGAGCACACATTGTGAAACATCAGCCAACCTCTGCCACTTTAGTTTAGTTACATGTCTCGAAAGGCGATATAAAACAGGACTCGGGCAGGAACATATCGAAAGAAACAATGCTAGAAACACCTACCCAACACAAGCAACACCAAATCAACGACACTGAGTGCGGCCAGTAGCACATTGATTGGCGCTGACATGACGGGCCGAGTGTAGATGTAGACTGATATTCCGTTGAATATGACGCCCAGAACACAGCAACACAAGAGAATACAGGCCAGTGAGAAACTGACTGTTTGATACGCGTCCGTACTCCTGCTCGGCGAATCTGGAATGGAAATTTTTGGGCCACCCTTTGTTATTTGTAAATTGTTCGATATCGAACTTGGTGATCGGATGACGAGAATCGGGCCGGTCTGCATAGCCCGATGACATCAATCTATATTTTTGGTCTTGGCCACATAAATGTGATCGGACCGTGTAGACTGGTCCGGTGCTATCCGGTCACCAAACTTTGATATCGGTCCTTGTTTTTGGTCAATAGGTGTTGGATGGTAGGCTTGATGGCGATAGCAGTAGTGGTGGTGCCATAGGCTAAAGAGTCAGAAGCCTTACTCAATCTAAAGACACACGGAAAATTATTTTTTACCAACATTGGGATAAGAATTTGGCTGAAAATTAAATTGAGTCATTTTGTGCTGAATCAGACGTTGTCTCAAAAGTCGTCGTGGTGCTGCAATTACCTGAGTTGGACATGGCGCAAAACGCCCCCCACTCTGTAAACCCCTCTGTGGGGGAGGGCCGACATGCCACGTTTTCTGAACGCAGCACAGGAGCTTCATATGGAGCATCTCCGGCAAGTATCAAAACTGTTTGCAAACATTGTGATGGTTATGCGTCAGCACCCTGCCTTTTTGAAAACCAAACCTTCATTTGGAACTCTGACCTGTGACTTCATGCCATGTCTTATCAGCAGTCGTTCCGTTATCGTTGAGGTGCATGAGCACTGCCTGTTTCGCTGTTGCAGTCAGATTCTCCATAAAGACATAAACGAAGGCGCGCGGCTGATTCACGGATATCAGGGGTGGCGATTTTGGTGGCAGTTTCACGCTTTCAACACTTTTCGACGCGGCTTCGGGCCACAAATGGCTGAAAAACAAACGCACCTGCGTGAAAGGCACACTGTGAATCCTAACATTATACGTAGAGATTTGTCGACTGCCCTGTCGCTTTATGTTTATGGGATGCCGGGCATAATCAAAAACAGTAAAATAGCTGGATAATGCGTTATCTCTATTTAGAAGTGTTTTTATGGTGTTGGTCTTTGGTTGCAAAGTACAGCGGCTAGCTTATCATCGATTTTACACATCCTGAGGTGTGAAACACTGGCTGCCCCCATGGCAGCACACGTCTGATATTTTTGACATTTTGTCGGGAATTCAAGGTGTAATGCCTGACTGACATGGGTTAAGCACGCAAATAAACAGTATTTTTCACAGCTATGGAAGCGCGTATGGCCAAGTTGCCATATAATTTGCTCACGATAATGACATGCGGTTGAGTCACCATTGTGGTTTGGAAATCGGTAATGACAAACTTGCCAAACACTATGCACAACAAAAACAGCACCTAGCCATGGACTTGCAATAGCATATAATTAGGGCAAAATAATGTTGTTGAGGGGGAGAAAGCAAAAAAACGTGTTTTCTAAGTCCCCGCACATGAACAAATCACATTGTGCCACAGCATGATTACACTCATACACAAATAATACAGCCGACAAGAGCGCATATGGCCGCGGGTATTCTGTCTAATTGGCAGACGGGAAATCCAGCGTGACAGAGGGAATTCGAAAAATGGAGAGGTGTGGGGGAACAGAGACGCGATCGGTCAGCGGTTCAGGGACGTGGCTGTTCTGGGCTACTTTGCAGTTTGAATAAAAGTCCTAGACATCAGGTTTTCATGTTCTTTGCGGCCGGTTGTGTTCTGGGAACATTTTGTTGGGAGAGATAAATACTACAGTATGCAGTGTTCAGCAAATTTCGAATAGGGTCCCCTGTTCAATAAGTAATGCTGAGGGTTAGTTGAACACAAAAATCTGTGATCCACGTTAGTCTCCCAGAAGGTTTACGCAAGTTCTCGTGCGGGAAAGTACGGCCGTTGGGGCCCATACCCGGAAAGTTCCGTCTCGGTTTCGGGGACCAAAGTGGAATTCCCAGGCTTCCCTTGCTCTGCACATGCAGTAGTGAAGGGCCATACATCACACGCACATTTTATGGCGATGTGTGTGAGCTCGGCATAAAATTGAGAACCAGCAGACTTTCCTAACAAGGTTCAAAAAAGGAAACCTCTTAGTCCGTAAATAGAAACACGGTGCACAGAATACGCAGCAGTGTATATTAAAAATCCCTGGCCGTCTTTTTACAAAGAGAAAAGCATAAACAAGCCACAGGCCTCGGGTTCGAAAAAATAACGTGACACCAAGCTTTGCCAAGATTGCGCTGAGACGGTTTGCGATTAATCGCTCATTTTCTTATTTTGTTTTTATTTTATTTTTTTGAAAGCAAAGACCACCGTGTCCCATGTGACCGACTGCTGATATCATAGCCTTGGGGAGCCTTTGCTGACGTCGCGTGCTTGGTTCCGTATATTGTTGAGTGCAGACTAATTCAAACGTTATAATGGCACGGTCATGACAATATAGTCGGCCATGTGCAAGACAATGGTGCATCCACAAAACCACAGTGGAATTTTACAGGATGGCATTATCAAATCAAAGTGAAAATGGCAATGGTCCGGCTTAAACGGCCTGAATCTGATAATTCCCATGTGACGCCAAGCGATACCAGAATCAAAAATAGGAGCCCTGGACCGAGCAAATTGTTGTCGTGGGCGCTGCGCGTACACTCACATAATAGCTCAGGTCGGTAGAGATGAAAAGAGGCATTTAAAACGACGAAATAGGGAAATATAGATTGTCGCAAAAAGCTACGGTCAACAAGTGACTGGCTCCTGGCTGGATTTTTGAAAGCTAAAAATCCTTCCAGCGCGGTAACGACGTTCTGCAAGTTTGTGACGCGGAAATATGCAATCGGAGATAACTGGGGCATCCCAGAGCGGAAGCGGGAAAACGCGTGCGTAACACAATTTCATACTTTCCGCCGAGGGCTACAGTAGTGTATCCATAGGTCCGTAGGCTGTGTTGGGTTGGCCAAGCCATAAGTTCCGATAACCAACTGTTTCATCAAAGGCGGTGCCCGGCGGCTTGGTGCTTTTAAGGTGGAACATCAGTGAGTCAGTTTGCTGATGTTTCACTTTGTGGGGATAGTCCACGGTGGTTTGGGAAGCACCGCTGTAACTGCCCATGGATTTGGTTTGGTAGTTCACCTGCAGGCTCACATTGTACGCTGGTCGTGGGTGACGAATGCTTACATAAGTTTCAGCAATGTCATTCTATCTCTGTTCAGGTATTAACATGAACATTGGCCAGTTTTTTTTTAGCTCAAACGACCCAATAATGTCTACATAACCGCAACAAATGTACGCTCACAGGCGGAGGATTTTTTAACGTCTCGTGTTTCCAACACCAAATTGCGACCGTAAAAACAAACCAGAGGCCACGGCTAAGCTCGGCTTTTTAGTTGGTTTTCGGGTACCTACGATTTCGCCGGTTTACAGAGCTTGATGACTCCGAAACAGGACCCAGGAATTATTTCAGTTTCGCTTCGGGGGTATTTAGTGCAGCAGGACACTATGATCTAGCCAGCTGTGCGTGCCTCAAATGAAGCACACGTTTTTCTTTTCGTGCCGCGGTTTCTTCAGTGAAATGACGACACGAACCAAATTGAATGCGTTGCACTTTGCTCTTGCTGTCCGGCTGACTGGATGCTGCCAACAAAACGATAAGGAACACATGTGAGAAACACTTTGTTGCTGCAGTGTCTCAAAATTTTATGACCCATAGATTTCTCAGGGCCCGTTAAAGAATGACCGTCGTTTTTAACAAGCTGCGAAGTTCTGCATGAAAATGATGCGTGGTACCCATAAATTTTTGTAGCACAGCAATGACACTTGTGCAACGCGAATATGCGCATTGAGACCACGAAAGAATGAACTTCCTGTAAAGAAGGAAGCCGGACCACAAAAGATGGATGAAAGTTGAGAAAATGAAATCAAAGAACTATACAGACAAGCACGACATGATAAAGTGTCTCTGAACGTCTTGTACCATGATGGTGGCCCACGTAGTTTTCGAAAAACCCACTTTTCAGAAACCGCCATTTCGCGATTCAATGGGTCTTATCGCCGAGCGCCATTTTTCATATCTTCACCGGCGGAATTAGATTCGCAAGTGATCCATCAAAGCCTTATCTACACTTCGGATAAATGTTACGGGAGACACTTTGCTAAAGTGTTGGCGATGATTGTGTTCGTTTCAGCAGTGTTGATGAATTACTTGAGCCCAAAAGGTTCAGCCTAAAACGAAAAAACTTATGTGACTTGACTTTTGGTTAGCGTAGTGGCAGCAAGTGTAAGCTGTAATCAAGAGCGGCATTGTTTGGGGAGCAAACACAAGCTTTTCGACGTAGGTGCTGCAATGCCAGATTGCATAAATGCACAAAGTTTACACGGGGTAACAAAAAACACACAACATGCTTTTTTGAATAAGTGCCATTTTTGACATTCTGCACCGGATGAAATATATTTTCCATCGGGCCATTTGAAAGTAGATCCATCGTTTGGGCCGAAATTTTCAACCCCATCGTCAGAGCGATGAGACACGGGACAGACAACGCAGGTTGGAGTTAGCTAAACCGAGTGCGACACATTTTTCAACACGCAAGGAACACTGATGATACCAGTTTTTGTTACATATATTTGTTGTATTTGTTTCACTCCACGCACATAACCATCTAAACAAGCTGCGTTGTTGCGAAAAAATGTGCTTACTGCTTTTAAACGATGCCAATTAGATAGTTCTAACTATAGATCACACTTGGATTAGCATCAATAAAACAGTCTTGTGCAAAACAAAATCGAGTGGCACGTGCGTGTACACACGATGTCTATCACGCTAATGTTTGCAAAAAAATCACAAGATTGAAAGTTTAGCCACTTTAGTGCGCGGGTCACTGAACACTGTACTGTATGTACTAAAATTGGAGAGATCATACAGGAAACGGCGAACAGTATAACAATGTAAATACCTGCGACGTGACCACAATTAAGCAAAGTGTTTTTCAAATCGCATTCAAGTCCATAATTTGCGACCGGAGTGGTTCAAGTTTTGCGCGAAAATACCAAAATTATGTAATGAATGATTCAAAGCAGCTACAAAACGAAAATAATATCCGACTCCGCAACTTACGAATCGCTGTGCAATTCCCATTGGTTGAAATTCATTTTGATTTCTGACACCACAGTCGATAAAATGTGGTAATATACCGCACACGTTGCGTGTTTGTCAAATAGAAAGAATAGAATCGGCGCTGTTTACGACTATTTGACAGTGTGGTTTAGGGAACGACGCTTTAATCCAACACAGTGCACAAGCACACTTGATGGCAAAATTATAGGGTTCGCCGTCAAAGTCAGTGTAACTTCATATGACTTCTGGAGCTTTGTCAAAGAATAAATCTGACAATATAGATTTCGATGTAATGTAACACTATTTTGTCCGCTACTTTTTTCGCACCTGTCCAGAACGTTACCCATGTCTGCATGTAACTGTGCGCACAATGGATACATCAAGTGCGGTAAAGGACACATTGTTAAGAGTCGCTTACGAGTTTTTAAACAGGATTTTGGAAAACTGCCTACCTACGGTACGTTTCAAAACCATTGTGCTGCTATGATGGACTGTTCAGCTCATCGTAATGTGTAAGTAACAAGTCAACAGTGAGATGTTTTCGAGGCGCTTTGGAAACCACACAAAGATGCGCCAGGCTATCTTATATCATGACATGAAAGCAAAATGTCAGATTTTACGAAGTGACCCCAACAATTTCGATGTTGGCTTGTTTTGGTTTCAAGAGCAAAAAATGACGTGTCAAGCAAGCGGTCGGCTACTTCACCTTTTGGCAAGAAAACAATGGGATGGCAAAAAATGAGCGGGCGTCAATTTGTAAACTGTTTTGCGTTGCAGCTGCAATTGTCTGTCAACTAACATCATCGAAAAGGACAGTTGTCGTTGCGTTTAGGGGAAAAGGAAGCTATCAAAAAACCGTTTGCTTCCTGATTTCAGCTGCAGAGAAGCAGACTTTGATGACACGCAAAGTGGCCATCTGGGAAAATTATTGTTTTTTTAAATAAATACCTGCTGTAGCTGGATTCGGTGAACCGATGCGTCATTATAAGTCACAAACCGTGCTGCGAAGTTGGGTCCTGTAACTTTTTTTCACCATACTGGCCACACAAATCACTTGCTGCACTTTTAGTTGTCCCCAACAAACCCGTTTATTTGGAAATAAACTGCTCAGCAAAAACATTAAATCCGCCGTTAGAAAACACATTTAGCCGACACGTGCAGTAAAGACTGATTAACCGCGTTCATTTGCTTGCATAACTAATGGTTACTCACAATAAAAGAATTTGGCCATTTTATAACCGGGAAAGTGGTTTTCTGGAGAAACTTGCTGATTTATTGGTTTGGACAAAATGGCAAAGAACCACCTTGGATTCGCAATTTTTTCTCTCTCAGCAAGGTCGTAAAATTGGAAACTTAAGGCGGGGATAAGTTCTGCTTCTCACAAGAACAGTAGAAAGGGCTCAAGCTGAGCCGGCCCATTGCCACTTGGCAGAAGTGCTGAGTGTTTGCACAAGAACCAGAGAGGGCCCAAAATGTAGTAGGTACAGTATGTACTTCTCAAGCAGAGAGAGGAGGGTGCACCGTTTTTGTATTTCATTGCAGCGTTTTCAGATTGTAATATTGGCACGCATCTATGCAAGCATAATACATAAGTTGGCAAGTCCATTTTTATTACCATAGGAGACCGTAAACTCATCACAGAAGCTCATTATTTTGTTGAGAAGCACAATCACAGAGCACAGACGATAACTGCATGCACGTATATTTGATCGCATTAATCCGTCACTTTTTTATTCGCACACTGCTTCGGTGTTTCACCTTTCTTGTTCTTGATATCCTGTCGAGCGCCATTTTCGATCAGCATTTGTGAAAGTCCAGCCAAGTGTTTGCCTGCAGCCAAACTACGAGCATTTTTGAACTGTGACCTATAGTTTGCCCAAGCCTAATTTTAGGCCCAAACGTTCACCTAAAACAAGAGTTGCAAATGGGGGGAGCCTGCCTAACCAACCTTCAGCCAGATGCAGTGCCGTGTCCCCGTTTTCGTCTTGCAAATTCAAGTCAAGTTTCTGGTTCTTGTCGTCCAGCAGCACACGCAATACGGACATCGCCATCGTGTCGGTGACCTGTCCAGACTCGAATTAATATGGTTATCGAACTTGATCGTAACTGCCTGTTTCAGAAACCTTCTGTAGCTGTTTCATTGTACTCACTACGATATTGTAATAAATTTGCTGGTGCTGCTGCGAATTTAGATTGTCACTATTAATATAGGGGCTTCAGCCAACTTTCTAGATTGAGTTTGATTTCTTTGCGCATCAGAAATTTGACCATCGTAAAAGTTGCTCCCAGGCTTAAAATAGACAACGTTTGCGCGCTGTTTGCCAATGAAATTAATGTTTCTCCAATCCAACGTAGAAAAAGTAACGTGGCCAAGGCAGAATCCGATCACCAAGTTTGATTATCCGGCTATGCATGCGTTCCCGCATTGAAGAGGTTCACTTGACGCACCTGACACAACGACATCAACGGGGTGGTGCCGTTGTCAGTGCGTGCATTCAGATCCGCACCCGCGCGCAACAACATACGCACCACGTCGGCGTCACCGTTGGTGCAGGCATCGTGCAGTGGCGTGCCTTGCTTGTACCACTGAAACCACAGGACAGTACAGGTGAAGCTTCGTTATAAAAGCATATTGGTCGCACAATGACCATATAAGAATTCATCAAATCTATCCTGATTTTCGCGTTCAGTCACTCTTAACCACTGTGCTATTTGTGATTCTCACAAAACATTTTCACCTGAAAATAACACCAGCAGATCAACCACGTTGCCGCAGGTCTGAAACATTCTCTTTACCACATGCTTTGTGTGCGATCACGCAACGCAACGTCATTGCCCCGTCACTTTCCCTCTTTACGATTCAGGAAAAAAAATTGACCAATTCTTATAAAGTCATTGTGCAACCAATTATCAACACGGGATATGCTGTAAGGGCGCTTACCGGGAACTGGGAACTAAACGTTGATTACGGTTCCCGCAGTGCCCGATATGACCACACGCGGTGTAAAAAATGTGTTGAAATGTTTCCAGTTCCCGGTGTGCGAACTCGCCTATAACGAAGTTGCACTGTAGGCATTTTGCTGGCAACCAGGTCATGGGTGCTCGGGTTTCACTATGGGCATACAGCCAGTGCGCAAGTGACTGACTGCTGTTTCACAATATAGTGCACAGTGAACAAATATCATTCTACGCCAAGTCAAACCACCAGACCCCGACCGATGAAAGCATACCGTGCCTACACCGGCCACAGTATTCAGCTCAGCGTGCGCCAAGCACACCCCGCACTCAGAAAAAAATCGCAAAATTAATAAAAAAAATACTGTCGGATGACTGTATAACAGTCGGTGCGCGTTCACATCAGCGCCGTGCGATATCAACAGCTCGGTCGCTTCGACGTTGCCGCATGAGACGGCCGAATGCAGCGCCGTTGTCGATATCCAGGGCGATATCTCGTACACTTTGTTCACCTGCAATTTATTGCTGACAATCGACGCTCGAAGTTGGGAGTTTGAGCTCAAGGTTGACAAAGTGCCTTCGAAGTTTATCGGAGGGGGATGGTGGTCACATGGGCGGTTTCTTTTCGAACTTAAATGTTATGTATATGTGGGCAGGGCGGTGAAAAATTTCGCCTCAATTAATCTCCGACGATTTTTTTGCTCAAGGAAAACCACCCCGCGTTCACCAAGCAAAGAATTTTTGAAATACGCCACAAACCTGAAAGTCCTTGTGCGCCAACAAGAGGCGCACGACGTCGTTTCGCGGTGCATTGATGCTGAACTCAATTGGAGTGAACACAACAATCGGAATGTTGGCGTGTGGCGCTGCTTCATTCACATCCGCACATCGTTCAATCAAATCTGCGATTTCATCGATCGGTTTCTCCAGGTCGATCGCCCAATTTATGTCCTTGGCTTGTGGTTGTCGGCAACCCTGAGGGATTCCATGAGCGATATGTATTCAATGAAGAACTTGCCGTGGCCATTTTATGTGTTTGAATCAAATTAACTGCTGCCGCGAACTTTTGGCAGCAAAAAGTTGTTGATCACCTGTCCGTCCTGTTCGGAACAACTTTTATTACATTGCTGAAAATTAGTATAGTCTGTTGATTATATTTCGACAAAAAAGCCCCCACGGGCCCCAAAAAAAAAAAAAAACGCGTGGCGCAAAAACACGTGGCCTGTCATCGCACAGCACCACATGTTCATGGCTCTGCGAATGAGTTGGCAATGCCTAAAACATTCATTTAGAATGGCTCACCCACCCCCCCCAAAACATCCAGAAGGGCCCTAACACACTATACAAAAAAAAACCAACAATACCTTTAGTCATTATGATTTATGCCACGTGACCAATGCGAGTCTGATCCGATCACCTAGCCCCACCGCATACTTTTTTATTCTTCCAGCAACTCGAAAGCATGCAGAAAGTTTGCGCATTGGAAAGAACAGCAAGTAATCTGACCTTCAGCAAGCATGAACCCATCGTGTTTGGGCTACGGAATCAGAATGATGTGCCGAATTTGCCACGCGCCTTTTGCCGTTTTTTTAGAAATAAAACCAATCCGTTTCTTTTAAACCGTTGGCTGTCCACAACCGGGCGTGAGTGATGCAGTCAGCAACGTGTCATTCTTTTACGGTGCATTTTTATCAGTGAAATGAGCCACGCCGATTCAAACCGGGGAAAATAGGTGCTGATGGTCCAAATTCTCAAAAGCGCAACCGCCACCAGGGGTGGTTGCACCGCACCCCCCCATAAAACGATGATGACAATGCGTGCTTACGCGAACAGCAGCGTTTTCTAACTCACGCATGTTTTGGGAATAAAGCCGAACTAACGCACCGAGGTGACGCAATAAACTAACTAACGCACCGAGGTGGAGAGCGTAAGATGTATCAAATACGCTGTTGCGCAACCGCTCCCGGTGGCGCTTTCGAGAATTTGGGCCAATTTGCTGACGCTCAAGGAGGCGCTTTTTGAAGGGAGCCCCGAAATGTGTAGAAGTCCATCACCAGAGCGAATTTTATTCATTTGAAGTCCCGCATCAGAAGCACGCACGCAAATGTATGATGCACAAATTATAGATCATGAGTACACCGTTGACAAACCCAGCATGACAACCGGATCCGTCAACATTAACAATAACAGTGATGGTTCAGACGGGCATGCGATTGTGTGCGCGACGAGAAAGCCGTATAGCAGATGAATTGGGAGGGATTTTGGGACCATAACACGTTGATAGTGAATAATAACAGGAGCAGTTCGGGAATAGAGCGTGACTTATCTCCTTTTTTTCACAGGCAAAATTTAAAAAACCGCTAAACCACCAAAAACGAATCGAGGTGAAAGTTTCGGCCATCATCCGCTTTATAGGATTCAACCTGAAGAATCTTATAATGTTCCGGCGTTCTCGCTCTCAGACAAGGCGCACCCAAACCAATTAATTACAACCACAATATGTATACGCCATCATTGAAGCATCAGTATCAGTCCCATAATTTGATGAGTCCATCCCATCCACAAGTAGCCACCTTGCTCGTTTCGTGTGGATGCCAGAGACAGCCGATGCACACCTGTGTGTTGATTGGTCAGGTAATTTGATCAGACGCATTATTATACTTGTATTTAGTTACGTTTTGTCGTGCAATAATTTCCAAACAGAATCACAACGTATTACGTTTGACGAAATCGCGGTATCTTGTAAGTTTTCTTAATATCCAAAAGTCAAACAAGAATGTGAGCAAGGTAAGACAGAACAGAGCCGATCAGTGTTTTGTTAGACCCAGATATTTATACTTTCATAATTGAACAGTGTTTGCTTCCATCCTATTTATCGTGTAACAAAAACTTCGACAACGAAAGAAACAAAAAATAACGAAAAATTTCGACAAAGACTTCCAAACCTGATTGTGCGCTTTCCACTTGGCCAACATTCGATGTGATTTCCAGTCCCAAATGAACAGACGTCCGTCGCTATCGCCCGAGATCAGATAACTGCAACAACGTTCTTTGGCGTTAGGGACCACTTACGTTCTTTCACATTGGTCAGGTTCGGCAGAATTGGCGTCCGAGAACCTCAACACTCATATTAATATAACGTCTTTTCTATCAAACATTGACTGACGCGAGATGAACAATTTAGGTGTACGAATGCTCTGACTGTTTTGAACGTTTCGAAACATTTCTGAGCCAAAATTCTGCATGATTCGCAGAAAACAATGGTAATTTTGAAACGTCAGATCAAATCCTGATGAACAAAAATTAAAAATAATGGAACAAAACCTGCAATTTCTAACAACTACATACCTCATGTCAGGAGACCAGTCCACGCCACACGCGTACCCAGCAGTCATGTGGCCACGAAAAGCCTTCTTCTTGGCGAAACGTAGCTTTTCGTCCATCATTTGGAACAGCATGATGCGATTATCCATCGCTTGACCCACGATCCACTTGTCTGAACAATTACCCATTTTTTAAACGAATTAATCCATATGCTTGAATGCAAAATTGAACATTTCTACCAAAAAGTAAATAGGTTATTTTGAAAAAGAAAAAACAAACCATTCGGCGATTTTCGCATGAACGGCATCGAATGAAGGCTCGCGTCTTGAATCAGTTTCGTATCGACTGGAATCTCCCTAAAAAACCAAGCAAAACTTTTGTAGCAAAGCAACACAGAAATTGACCGAAAAATAAATAGAATTGCAAAACACCCAACCGACCATTCCCAGATCCTCAACGATTTGTCATCCGAGGTCGTGCAAAATCGTCGATTGTTGTCGAAGAACGTGATCGTATTGACTGCGCCCAAATGTCGGTCGTACTCTTGGATAATCTCACCGCTGCGCGTGTCCCACTGAAACAATTTCTGGACAATGAGCACAAAGATCAAACAAACTGTCAAAATCGCTCTCGCACGTGTTTATTGTAGTTGTTCCGAAAATTCCGCATCAATGTTCCAAAGCTGCTTTGTCTTTGTTGTCACTTACAAGCGAAATATTTTTAATTTCGGCCCTCTCGAGCGTCAGAAGATCATTCTAGAGCAAGTTACTCATTGACCAAAATTTCGTATTCCTCGTCTACGGTAAATTTCTAATTTTTCTGCCTCATGCATTTTTACAGGCGCAGGGAAACTCCCGTTCGAAGTCGAGGCAGGCAAGAAGCTCAACACACAGTCAACAAGCCACGGCTGGCTCGTGTGCTTTTAGAATGTTTCAGTCAGACGAGCTGTGTGTGTATGTGTCAGGTGTGTGGCTTGTCCAGCGTTTGTTGAGCTTGTTGCTTGTCTCGATTTCGAACGGGAGTTTCCGGCGTCTGTGAAAATGCATGAGGCAGCGAAATCAGAAACGTACTATACTAAATAACGACGCGAAGACCTGTGGTCGAAAGTAAAAATAGTTTATATCTGTTTTTCAACGCGTTTTCATTTGGGATCGAAAATTTCACGAAAAATTAGCATTTTAAGCACAAACATGGCCTTACAAAGTTGCATACCGTACCGACAATTGAGAAAAGCGACACGTTTGGCCGGCGACACAGACACCGACATTAGTAGTGTCGGTACCGACATCGACCTTTTTCCGACTCCGACGCCGAGTCCCAAACACCACTGACGTCCACAAAAATTGACGATATGTCATACAAACCTGAATGATTTTCTTGTCCTGCATTCCAGACAGGAAGAAATGTTGTTTGTCTTCATCCGGATTGAATATCACACAGAACGGCACTTTGCCGGTGGTGAAACGTTGCACACATTCACCTGTGAATGTAAATTGTAATATGCAAAAATTTTCATCATCGTTCCATCATTTAGCAACAAAACAAAGTTGCATTGGTAAAAATATCTTTGATGACATTTTGATCCCCACTTGGCCGCCATCCAGTCTTTCAGTACAGTATCTCACCACAAAGAGGAAAGACGGTATTTTGTTAAACTTTCGGAAACGCACCAGTTTCGGTGTCCCACAGTTTTATATGTCGATCGAACGAAGCGGACAAAAATCTGCTGCCGTCATTGTTGAAGTTGATGTCGCGCACAGCCATTTTGTGTCCGGCGTACGTGCGCACGCACCGACGGCCTTTGTACACTTCCCATAACTGAAATGACAAATTCGGCTATTTGACCTTTTATTTCAAAATCGGGCTTGCAAGTTTTTCTTTTGAGGTTCAGGGGTCGGGCAATGTCGGGTGTCGGCATCCGAAAAAAGTGTAGGTGCCGTCGCGCGTCCCTATTGGGTTTTGAAAGTCTCGAATTTCCTGATGTCGCCCCCTCCCCCGCCCGGATCCCTATTCATGAGACTGCGCATAAGCGTGATAATAAAATAGATTTTCACGCCAGCAGAATTATTGCTGCAGCAGGGTGACACCAACGTGAATTGATTGATGTTTTGTTTCAAAAATGTTTCAACAGCAACACAAAGTCAAGAGAAGTATCGAAGGAAATCAGCATCATTTTATGTAGCTGCAATTTTTTCGGAAAAATATATTTACTGAAAAAACCGTTTTTTTCGAAAAAAAACGTTTTTTCCGATATTTTTCCGAGCCAAATTTGGGCACCGTCAAAATGATGTATATTTGGCACATTATGCGCTAAAAATGGTGTATGAAAAGGAATCCTGTTCAGAAAGTGCGAATAAAAGCTGTAAAAGACTTGAAAAACTATGTTTCTGCAATTAAACTAGGTTATTTCCCATAATTTTGACACTTTTTCAGAAAAGTTCAAAATCCGCCGTGCAATTTTTCCGGAAAAATATATTTCACTGAAAAAAAAACGGTTTTTCCCGTTTTTTTGAAAAAAAACGTTTTTTTCACCTGCACTGCATTTTGATCTTCGGCTGCGCAAACTGGAAACAAAATAATCACAACATAACAATAATTGAAACCAGCGGGTTATTTCAGTTCGACGGAGCTGTGCTGGCACGAGATCGAACATAATTCATCACATAGTTTATACCGCGTGGAACGAACAAAATCTTGCCGGCCGACAATTATTGAAAAGGTCTTACCAACCTTGATTTTACTATCCATGCTGCCGGAAAGAAGTAGATGTCCAGATTTTGGGAACCATCTGATCGCTTGAACACCTTTCGAGTGGCCCTGATAGGTGTGCACCTGTTTCTTGGGAATAAAACATTTCTCGGGAACGGAATCCGGCCGGAAATTGATGCCGACATCGCTCGGTGGGTGCAGGAAGGAACGACCCTGGTAGTCGGTTGGGTCTTTGACTGAAAATCGCAGAAGGATTGAGAAAGAAATCATGTAATACGTTTATCACACGGCCAACATCAAACTTGGTGATCAGGTTATTTCAAGATTTACTGATGTATAGTCCAGCCACGTGCTCATGAGACGACTCTTTTTAAAGTTTGCTTGGCCAGATTCAAAAATGCGCCGGTTACACGGGTTTTCGCAAACAAAAGAAAGAGATTGGGCCGAGAGACATGATGACAAGTTCCAGTTGGCTGACCTCAATTTGTTGCGTGCATACGCGAACAGCAACATCGTTCAACACACAAATGTTTTGGGAGTCAAAAGGGAATTTACGCACCGAGGTGGAGACAGTGATGTAGTTGGTCCGAGCAAGAAAGCTAGCTAGCTGGAGGGGTACGGCGCAAGAAAGCTAGCTAGCTAGCCGGGTACCCCGATTTGGGGGGGTATTGGTCCAGAAGCCAAAAACAGGGGTATAAAAATTGGTCGAAATTATGCTAAAATAAGCCTTAAAATGCGTATTTTTGTGCTCGTGTGAGAAAATTTGACCGAATTTGACCATTTTGGCCCATAAAATGGTCATTTTGGCACTAAAATCAACACTTTATTAACTTGGTGACCGGAGCAAGAAAGCTAGCTAGCCAGTTTGGGGGGTATGGGTTTCGGAGCAAGAAAGCTACCTAGCAGTTGGGGGGGGGGTAATACCCCCCATACCCGCCCAACCACATCACTGGGTGGAGAGCGTGTTTTTAAAAAATACATGCGTATCTCTTTCTTTCATTTCCGAAATACGTGGAACTGGAACATTATTGGATCCGTTCAAGTCAACTTCAAAATAAGTCGTCTCATGAGTTCGTGGCTGGACTATACTAATTTGGACCAACGTGCAAATGTTCTTTAATCTTTACTGGGTGTTTGGGACCCACTAGCAGACCTCAACGGGCACGCGACCAAAGCAAGTTCGGACCGATTACAGTTATTTTCTACATTCGCTGCCGTACAATTAACCAGAAAATCAACTTTGGAAACATTAGGGCAACATACACACACCTGCAGCTTGCCAGCCAGACAGGCAGCTGTGCGCAATGTTTCAGAACTGCGCGTGGTTAACGTTCGGGTCTAGAACTTGACATTAGTAGCAATGGGGCGTAGTTTATTGTGGGGCAGCGAATTTAGAAATTTACTACACCAAGTGTGATTTCGCCCGAAAAAGATTCCATACACAATCAAAGGCAGGAAAATGTGACAAAAAAATAAAGAAACCTAGAAAATCAGCACTTACTGTGAAGAATGGACTTCTCTTCCACAGTTTCGCTCTTCGTGACTTTGCTGAACTTCTTTCGTTTCTTCGCGAATGCTTCCATTTCTTTTAGGGTTTCCTGAAAATGGATGGAATAAGTTCACTGCAGAACAAAAAAACGACAAAAAAGAAAGAATTTACCGCATCAGGCTTTGAAGATAGTTCTTCGTCGACATATTTTCCCCACGGACCGGTATAATTGTCCAAATCTTGAGGATCCCAGTTGGTCTTCATCTTTCGCTTCTCTTTGCCGGTCTTTTTTGATTCGAACACTGTCTCGCCTGCAAAAGATATTATTTTGAATCAAGTTTGGCTTTATTTTTTGTGCACAGAATAGACCTCACCATCCAGGAATAAATTGGCATTAGAATCACTTCACAGAAAAGAATGTTTTCGCTAAGAAATGAAAATGAAAATGAAACAGATGGGCCACGGCAGTAATAGCATGCTGGATTCAAATTGCGAAAAACGAATCAAAATACTGTATAAGAAGCCTTCTCACAAGCTCTGGTGCAAAAAAAGATATTCTGGAAACATCAAACCAAACTGAACCTTTAGCATCCTTGGCAGCCGTTTTATCGCCGACGAAAGCCGTCTCTGTTGTTGCTTGCCTTTCAGCAGTTGGGTCTTTCGCATACCCAAAAGTGTCGAATGTTTTTCGTTCAGCCTCAAAGTGGAATTCGTTGAAGTGGGCGGGCTCAACGAAACCGGTCAACATGTTCTTCTTGGCGGCTTGTTGCTCCGTTTTGTAGGGATTGGCGGGACCGGCCTGGAAAACAAGCGGTCGCTGTGAAAAACGATCGAAATCAAACTTGTGGCGATTTGAATGGTCCCGTGACGTGACTTTTCGCATTAATTTCGAAAGATTTACTGGTGCCACCAATTTTGGCAAAGCGTAAGTTGCTCCCAGACAGCTAATAATGAACTTTTACGCTAGTCTTAAACGAGTGGCTTCAGCAAATCTTGAAATATGCAAAAAGTCAGATCACCCATCGTCCGAAGTTTGATTTCGCCCAAACTATAATTTTTCGCCAACGAATTTTTTGCCAATTTTTGTCTAACGAACCACAGGTGCGAAGAGCTCTTCGTATTTCGGATTGTGCGGCAATTCCTTTGCGTGCGGATCGACGCTCGTGTAACCGCCGATATCGCTCTGAAAAACAAACTTGCATTGTCTTTTGTTTTTGCTCATGCGAACAAGGCGCCCGGTTTGATTTGGTGCACACTTGCGGGCCGAAAGATGCCTATCAATGCCAAGGGATTAACGTCCAACTTTCTTGACGTTTCACGCAGACTTTCTTGTGTCGAAAATATTGAAAACAATGTCGGAATGTCGAAAATGTTGTGTCGAAAGTTTTCGACGTTATGTTGGGTGTTGACCAATGTCGAACGTCGAATTTTTTCTAACGTAATGTCGAATGTCGACTTTGCCAAATAGAAAATGTGGAATGCAGATCAGTGCTGTGGCTACTTTTGCGGGGCGGGTAGGGTACATAGGTGAAAAAATCCGGGGCGGGTAGGGGGTAGTGTACCTGGGATCTGGGGGGGGGGGAATCCGGTTTGGGGGGGAGGGGGAAGATTTTTCGAGGCGGGTAGGGTGCAATACAAGCTTTTTTGGGTGCCTATTTTTATGTTTTATAAAGTGCATATATCGCGCGTAGCGCGCGATTTTATGCACTTTTAAGGGTTTTCGGTCGAAATTTGGGCATTTTTGACCGAAAAATGGGCATTTTGAGGGCAAAAATCGGGACGGGTAGGGTACCAGAACGGGGCCGGTAGGGGGGTAGGGTACCGGAGCGGGGCGGGTAGGGGGGTAGTGTACCAGGCCGGGGCGGGTAGGGTACCATTGGGGGGACCCCTCCCCCCAGCCACAGCACTGATGCAGATATCGCAATCAGGTCGGCCCGAACCCGGGCCAAGCCAGCCTGGCCGCAGTTTCGGGCTCCGGCCGGGCCGGACATTTGGAGGATCGTGCCGGGCAGGTCAGACACCACGGCCCGAGGTTTCTGAAGTGCAATTTTTGTCATGCTAAAATTCTTCGGTAAGCAAATCAGTGCGTGTCCATCCAGTGTAGTTCCTCCGGAGGGGGGCAGCGTAGTACTTGGTCAGGGCAGTGTAGTTCCTAGGGGGAGGGGGGGGGGGTCCCCCCCTTGGGTACGCTATCTCCCCCTCGGGTGGTACGCTATCCTTCTATCTCCCCCTCCGGGTACACTATCTCCCCCAATTTTTGCCTAAAATGGCCATTTTTAGGCCTAAAATGGGCATTTTTAGGCCTAAAATGTGTGATTTTCAGGTCAATGTTCTCAAAAGTCGCCAAAATACCCTTTTTATGAAGAATTTTTTCCAAAAAGGGGCAAAAATAGGTCAAATTTTCTACCTCAAAAAGTGACTTTTTCCCGAATTTGGGTCTTCCCCCCTTCCCCCCCTCGGGGGTACACTATCTCCCCCTCCGAAAAAAACGGAGGGTCCGCTATCTCCCCCTCCGGACCAGGAACTACACTGGGTCAGGGTGTTGACGATAGACAGATTGGGACCCGAAATGTGTTGACGATAGATAGATGACCCAAGTCCGAAATCTGGGGGGGGGGGGTCGACCCAAACTTGTTGACGATAGATAGATGGTGGGGGGTCGCCAAAAATCAAGGTATAGTATAGTGTACTAAGTAGATAATGATGTGTAAATATTAATGAAAATGTACTTAGATGTACTAAATCCGCGCGTAGCGCGCGATTTTGTGCCTATTTGGGGTGAAAAAATACCGATTTTGAGTAATTTTGAGTCAAAAATGTCAATTTTGGATTCGAAATGTGTTGACGATAGATAGATTGTTCCCAAAATTTGCTGACGATAGATAGATTAATCCATAAGTGTTGACGATAGATAGATGAAATCAAAAAGTGTTGACGATTGATAGATGAATTTGGGGGACCCCCCCAGCCCCACACCCCCCCCAAGTACTACCCTGGAGGGGGGACAGGCGGTACCCCTTTTTTCGAAGGGGGAATAGACGTACTCACCTGGAGGGAAGGGGGAGCAGTGTAGTGGCAGGCAGATGGTTGCGAGGTATCCTTGAGGGGATGGATCCAGATGGTTGCATAGTAGTGGCTGGGGGGTTACCCCCCTCTCAGTACTTACCTGCCACAAAACCCGAGGGGCGGCGTTGGGGGGGGGTTGAGTACTTACCTCTCACAAGTCCAAATCATACATCTCACAAGCAATTTTATACCTTTTTAAGCCAAAAATCGGTGTTTTTCGACCTTATTTTCCCAAAAATCAAGCCCAGCAATCCCACCCATAATACCTATTTTTAGGCGATTTTCGGCGAAAATTTTGAAAAAGTACTATTTTTACCTCAATTTTTGGCCAAAATTGTATCACAAAAACGGTGTTTTTTTCGCCTTTTTGGGTGACCAAAATCATACCTCTCACGCTTCCGGTCCCAACCCCGCATCATACTTACCTCCCACACATGGGCCTGCCACTACACTGGATGGTTGCAAGGTACCCCCCTCTACCCAGCCTCCGGATTGCAAGGTACCAGAGGTCGCAATCGGGGCGGGTTCGGCCGGTCCGGCCCGGCCCGAGCCCCCAAATCTCCGGCCCGGCCCGGCCTGAATTTTTGACAAAGATTCTAACCCAATTTTTTTCATCATTTTTGCGATTTTTTGAACATATTTTTTTGGTTGAAAATTTATTGTCTTCCATGAAAACGTCGTCAGATAGACAATACTGATCATTTACTTGCCGAATCCGTCGGAAATTTTAGTATTTTTGATTAAAAAATTCCCACTTTTTCAGTAAAATAAGTCACTTCAGAAGCTTCGGGCCGGGGTGCCCGAGGTCGGGCCGGCCCGATTGCGACCTGTGCAAGGTACCCCTAGCTAGGGTCCTAAAAAGGGTGTTTTTTGCATGCATTATGCTGCAAAATTGGCCAAACAATTGGTACTTTTTTGCATTTTGGCCGAAAATTTGCCTAAAATAGCAATCCCGTCCGACCCGATCGCGACCTCTGGTCGAATCTGAATGTCGAAATTTTTTAGAAACGCCCAACTGCTCCCAAAATGGCACAATATTTTCACTAAACGCACAACATGCGCACCTTTGTTGGAACGAGCGGCGCAGCGTCGACTCTCGGCACAACAGCTAACGACGGAGGCAATGGAGCCGGCGTGCGGTATTTTCCGGCGACAGATTTCGATCCCGAATTGTCGCCTGTTTCGTCACTGGGATGTTCATCGTCGCTGCCGTCGTAATCCGCAACCAACATGTTTTTGTGTGGTAAAGGTTGTTGAAAAACTGAAGTATGACGAGCAGTCAATTTTGCAACACAAAAAAGCACAGCAGAAACGAACTGAACAACAAAAAAACGGCACCAGAGATCGGAAACGGGCTGGCCCGGCCCGGGCCGAGCCCGGTATGCCTAAATTTGCACGAAATTACCATTTTTTGAACCAAAATTTTCAAAATTTTTGCGCTTCGCGCAATAACATTTCCTAGTTCTTGATCTTTTCAGTCATCGTTTTGAAGAAAGAAGCAGTAGCTACCCATACCCAGGCCTTTGCTTTGCAGCAATCAACCTACTCCTACTGTACCACCAAAAAAGCCTGCCTGCAATCAACCTACCTACTGTAGTACCGACCGGCCGAGCTGGGGGGAGTCGTCCGGGAACAAAATTTTATGTCTACATATTGGTGAGAATGTACTCTTAGTCTTAAGCGCTAATTTCGCGCGTCACGCGCGATTTTTCGCCTATATGGAGTGAAAAATACCGATTTTAAACCATTTTGAGCCAAAAATTATACCATACCTACTACACTACTGTACCAACCGGGGCGGCGACTTACGTACTGCATCAGGATCAGTGTTGGAGGTGGGCGGGGGGGGGGGGGGGGGGGTAGCCCCCCCCAGTACAGTAGGTATCCCCCCTCGCCTGGTACAGTAGGTATCCCCCCCGATGTTTTGCATGGTACCGTAGGTATCCCCCCCGAGCTGCACCCCGGTACAGTAGGTATCCCCCCGATTTTGCCCCAAAAGTGCCAATTTTTGACCAAAATGGCCAAAATTAGTGCAAAATCAGTGGTTTTTACCTCAAATTACCCGAAATTCGCGCGCTACGCGCGCAAATACTACGTTTTCACACGATTCCACACATAATAAACACATAAAAAATTTTCACCCCAAAACCTAACCCCCCCCCCAAACCCTCCTAGGTACATAACCCCCCCCAGGCCATCGGCTCTGGTACAGCAGGTATCCCCCCCTCTCCGAGCGCGGTACAGTAGGTACCCGTAAAAACCTAAATAAAATACAGCCCCCCCCGAAATAGAGCCCCCCCGTAATACAGCCCCCCAAAAAGGGGTCAGTGAATTAATAGAGGCCCCCCCGGAATAGAGCCCCCCCCCCTAAGTAACATCCCCTATACTGTAGTGTATTAAGGCTTGATAGTGGTGTACAGGTACATTTATGCACGTTTGTTGTTCGTTCAGAGCACATAATACGCCTCCTATTGACGAATAGACACGAATAAATGCGATTACAAGCGAAAAAACATCCTTTCAAACCCCTTTTTAGGGGTTTTTGGGGGGTATTTCTGGGAACAATTTTTCAGGTTCGGGTCAGTGAATTAATAGAGGCCCCCCCGGAATAGAGCCCCCCCCGTAATAGAGCCCCCCCAAAATGGGGTCAGTGAGTTAATAGAGCCCCCCCTTCTATTTAGGTTTTTACGGTATCCCCCCCTCCAGAGTACCTCCAACACTGATCAGGATTAGGGTTAGAGAGATGTCGGGTGTCGGGTGTCGGCTGTCGGGTGCCAAAAAAGTGTAGGTGTCGGGTGTCGGGTGCCTCCAGGTGTCGGGTGTCGGGTTTTTTTGGACCCGACACCCGACAGCCGACACCCCACACTTACGGTTCAAAACATCAGTTTTGCCGAGAAAAGAATTTTGAGAAAAAATTTTATTCGAACCAAATGTTTCAGAAGACGCAGAATGTGACATTTTGGTGTTTATTTAGTGTGAAAATACTTGAATTCAGTCACTTGATCCAAAAAAATCGCACTAATAATGCGAAGGAGCAAAAATTTGCCTGTTTTTGGTCCAAAAACAGGTGTCGGGTGTCGGGTTTTTTCCAAAAACTAGATGTCGGGTGTCGGGTTTTTTTGGAACTGTCGGGTGTCGGCTTTTTTTCTCAAATGTCGGGTGCAGTGTAGTTCCTGGTCCGGCGCGGCGGTTAGTGTACCTACCCCTTTTTTCCGTGCGGCGGTTAGTGTACCTCCCTGGGGGGGGAAGGGGGGGGAAGACCCAAATCCAGGAAAAGTCACTTTTTGGGGTAGAAAATTTGACCGATTTTTGGCCCTTTTTGGAAAAAATTCTTCATAAAAAGGGTATTTTGGCGACTTTTGACATCATTGACCTAAAAATCACTCATTTTAGGCCTAAAAATGCCCATTTTAGGCCTAAAAATGCCAATTTTAGGCAAAAATTGAGGCGGTTAGTGTACCTGGCGCGGCGGTTAGTGTACTAGTGTACCTTGGTCGCGGCGGTTAGTGTACCTTAGGGGGGGGGACCCCCCCCCCTCCCCCCCCCAGGAACTACACTGGTCGGGTGTCGGGTGTCGGGTATTTCTAGATGTCGGGTGTCGGCTGTCGGGTACCCCCCCGACCTCTAACCCTAATCAGGATGGCGCGTCAATCTACCTACCTACCCTTCCCCCCAGCCCAGTGTAGTTCCTGGGGGGGGGAGGGGGGGGTCCCCCCCCCTAAGGTACACTAACCGCCGCGACCAAGGTACACTAGTACACTAACCGCCGCGCCAGGTACACTAACCGCCTCAATTTTTGCCTAAAATAAGCAATTTTAGGCCTAAAATGGGCATTTTTAGGCCTAAAATGGGTAATTTTTAGGTCAATGTTGTCAAAAGTCGCCAAAATACCCTTTTTATGGAGAATTTTTTCCAAGGGCAAAAAATCGGTCAAATTTTCTACCTCAAAAAGTGAATTTTTCCTGAATTTGGGTCTTCCCCCCCCCCCCCCCCCCCTTCCCCCCAGGGAGGTACACTAACCGCCTCACGGAAAAAAGGGGTAGGTACACTAACCGCCGCGCCGGACCAGGAACTACACTGCCCCAGCCCCAGCTGTACCAACCAGTGAAAACAAGTATTCTGCAGAAAATTTTCGATTTTTTTTCAGCTTTTTGGACTTTTTTAGTTTTCAGCCCTTGAAAATTGGCTGACCGGGCCGGGCCGGGCCGGGCCGACCTCAAGCAGAGATCGGAAACGGGCCGGCCCGGCCCGGCCCGGCCCGGCCCGGTACACGGGCCGGCCCGGGCCGGGCCGCGATTTTGGACTTGGTCGCCCGGGCCGGGCCGGGTCGGAGATTTGGGTTGACCGGGCCGGGCCGGGCCGAGTAGCCCGGCCCGGTCCGGCCCGGTATGCCTAAATTCGAACGAAATTACCATTTTTTGAACCAAAATTTTCAAAATTTTTGCGCTTCGCGCAATAACATTTCCTAGTTCTTGATCTTTTCAGTCATCGTTTTGAAGAAAGAAGCAGTGGTGTAGCTACCCATCCCATACCCAACCCAGGCCTTTGCAATCAACCCACTGTACCACCAAAAAAGCCTGCTGCAATCAACCTACCTACTGTACCGACCGGCCGAGCTAGGGGGGTCATCCGGGAACAAAATTTTTATGCATACATATTGATGAGAATGTGCTCTTAAGCGCTAATTTCGCGCGTCACGCGCGATTTTTCGCCTGTATGGAGTGAAAAATACCGATTTTAAACCATTTTGAGCCAAAAATTATACCTACAACTGTACCAGCCGGGGCGGCGACTTACGTACTGCATCAGGATGGCGCGTCAATCTACCTACCTACCCCTTCCCCCCAGCTGCACCAGTGAAAACAAGTATTCTGCAGAAAATTTTCGAATTTTTTTCAGCTTTTTGGACTTTTTCAGTTTTCGGCCCTTGAAAATTGGCTGACCGGGCCGGGCCGGGCCGGGCCGACCTCAAGCCAAAACGGGCCGGGCCGGGCCGACCTGCAGCCCTCCACCGGGCCGGGCCGGGCCGGGCCGGACTTTTCGCCGACCGGGCCGGGCCGGGCCGACTTTACCCGGCCCGTTTCCGATCTCTGACCTCAAGCCAAAACGGGCCGGGCCGGGCCGACCTGCAGCCCTCCACCGGGCCGGGCCGGACTTTTCGCCGACCGGGCCGGGCCGGGCCGACTTTACCCGGCCCGTTTCCGATCTCTGAACGGCACAAAATTTTCTGAAGTTGACGAAAAAATGGTTGCACGGAAAAAATTCATAAATTTCTCTTTGATGGGATTTTCGGGTTCCAGTCGAGTCCGGCATGCATGGTGTGGTGTCGGGTGGTGTTCTAAGACTTCTGGAGTGATACAGTAAAATTTATGTTGAGTAGAGTGTTTAACAGCATTTAGGGCCCATTTTAGTTAGTGATGTACATAGTTGGTCACGTAGCTCACAGCCAACAGCCTCTAAACAAGATACATTTACATATTATTCGTTGTTATTTTCTTCAAAAGTTTGACACACGGTCCTGTTGTTTCTACCCACACAAGCCACAACACTTGTTTCTGATTGCGACACGACGGTATGGACTATAAATTTATTTGTACTTCAGTGGTAAAGATAATGCCAATGCCAGTACCACCATCATCACGGCAATGTCCTCCCCCTTTGGCATTTGATGTACTAGGAGTTTATTATAACTCAATCAAACTTTCATTCACCATCCACCACATTTCATCGATTCAGCATTCCTTCGCATCCCACATCCGGTTGCATTACCCAAATCATCATCATGAAATCAGTCCAGATCACTCTGACGTTGTGACGATTGTTGCCGGTTTGTTGGTTGTTAGAAATACAAAAAAATGCCAACTTCCTTGGAAGTTGGAAAGAGCCGGTGGCGCCGTTTGTTCATTGCTGGACACAAAGATAATGGGCGATATCAAATTTTGTGATCGGATCG
Source organism: Rhynchonema sp. JSB1_4 (assembly GCA_030248065.1). Classification (NCBI taxonomy): domain Eukaryota; kingdom Metazoa; phylum Nematoda; class Chromadorea; order Monhysterida; family Xyalidae; genus Rhynchonema; species Rhynchonema sp. JSB1_4. Next base: position 43,954 of record JASAMV010001212.1, read on the forward strand.
GATCGGGCCGGCCTTGGTTATGCCACGTGTGATTTTTACAAAGACGATCACACGTAGTGCAAGTAAGGTGTGCAACCGGATCATGAAGGTGCATGCCGACACGCACTAAGATCTCGATCGATTGAACCCGCGGACTCTATTTGGCGCATTGGATTGATTTTTCTTTCTCTGATATTTTCTCTGACGATGATACGGCGTGTAAGTAAGTAACGATTATTTGCTCGCCCATATTGCGCTCTCTCATAAATAATTTGGTTGTAATTTTCTGTGAGACCAATAATACTGTAAAGGAACACATAATAAATTACATCAGTCATCGCAAATTCGCAAATAAGCGCTACACAGTGAGAAAAGTCAAAGTATATACTCGGACAGATCAGTGAAAATTGCATTTTGGACGACTCTTTTAAGTCAAGATTTTCGTGACAACAGCCCTGCTAAAATAAATTCTTGCGGCTGAAAAACAAACGACTTTTTTCAACGGTTCCGGGAAGTGGAAAAACCAAAAAAACAGCAGCCGCTCGGACACTTTTTTATAAGCATGTTTTTTCGTAGATTTCGTGTCAAAAACACTACAAGACACCATGACAGACCCCAGCAGCTTTGAAAAAAAGAAAAAACTGTTTTTCTTTTTAAAAACAAATTTTTTTATTTTGAACAAAAGTCGGCGAAGTGAACTTTTTCCAGCATCGAAGAAGAAATGAATTTCCAATTTCCCTTCATCCCTCAATTAAAAGTTGTCACGCTTTGCTAAATCGCTGCTAAAATTGGTCTCTTCCACATTTCAGACCAATTGCTATTATTATTGTTGCCGAATTTGGTACATTTGCGCATTTTTTGACCGTTATTCGGATCTTGTCTTACGATTTATCAATCAACATCGCTGTGTCGTGTGTCAAGTCAAGTCCGTGTGTGGACACTTGTTGAATGTATGACAAATATGACAAAAATAATAAATGTCATATTTGTCATAAATGTCACACGCGTCAACAAGTGTACATTACAGCACGACTGTTTTGTACGCTTGTTGACTGTATGACATTTATGACAATAGTGTTTCGTGCAATCAACAAGTGTACAAAACAGCACGACTGTATTGTACACTTGTTGACTGTATGACAAAAATGACATTTATGACAAATAACGCAGCATTCAGCAATTGGGTGAAGTATAACAGCCGAGCCAAACTGCGCGAACATATAACTTGGAGAAACGAACAACCCAAAACATCGATGCGCTTTTGAAATTGGATTTTCCCGCTCTTTACTGATCGGGAATCACAAAAACAATATTTGCCTACATATACTTGGCTGTCTTGGCTGACAATGTGCACAAAAACAAAATAATGACAACGACGATATATCAAAAACATTTTTGTCATAAATATTATTTTTGTCATACAGTCAACAAGTGTACAACACGGTCGTGCTGTTTTGTACACTTGTTGATTGCACAAAACATTATTGTCATAAATGTCATAGAGTCAACAAGCGTACAATACAGTCGTGCTGTAATGTACACTTGTTGACGCATGCATTAACTGTGCTTAATTTATTTTTGTCACACAGTCAACAAGCGTACAAAACGCCACCCCGTGTTTTGTACAGTTGTTTACAGTCAACAAGTGTCTAGTTACCGTCAAGTCCTTGTGTCTCGTCCTGCGTTGACCAGTGCTACCGTTCAATTTTTGGTTCGTTTGTTCTCTCTTTCTAATTTTTTTCTAATTTTTCGTGGTCCCAGTAGCCAAGGTTCTCGTAGTTCTTCCACGTTGTTCTTGTTCGTTCCGTTTCCTGCATTATGGTACCCTACTTCCTACTACCCTATCGTTTTTTTCAGCTGCAGTGTTGTGCGTGCCGAAAATGGCTGATGTTGAAATCGACGAAGGAGCGGGATCTGGAAGCGAGGGAGACAGTGAGGTCAGTTGCCCGTCATTTTTGCCCCGTGTGCCCCATTGCCCCAACCCCACTGTGGTGGCTGGGGGCCTGGGTGGGGGATTCCCCCCCTCCTAAGGGGTATCTATCTCGAGTCAACCCTTAGGGGGGATGGGGGGAAGGGTAGGTATCTATCTCGAGCCGACCCCAAAGAGTATCTCGAGTAAGTAGATTTATGGTTTTCAAAGGCACAAATAGGTGTTTTTCGACCTCGGGACCCCCAAAAATCGCAGACACCCAAAAATGGTCATTTTAGGCCAATTTTCGGCAAAAATGTCAAAGAATACCCATTTTTAGGCCAATTTTGCAGTAAAATTGCATGCAAAAAACGGCCCTTTTTCACCTTTTGACGGAGACGGACCATAGGGGTATCTTGGGTAGCCTCTGGGGGTATCTCGAGTAAGTCCGAAACCTTCCCCCCTAGGGTATCTTGGGTCGATTGGCCTGCCACCACACTGCCCAACCCTAATTGCCCTGCACCAGTTTGCAGTGTAGTTCCTGGTCCGGAGGGGGAGATAGCGGACCCTCCGTTTTTTTCGGAGGGGGAGATAGTGTACCCCCGAGGGGGGGGAAGGGGGGGGGGAAGACCCAAATTCGGGAAAAAGTCACTTTTTGAGGTAGAAAATTTGACCTATTTTTGCCCCTTTTTGGAAAAAATTCTTCATAAAAAGGGCATTTTGGCGACTTTTGAGAACATTGACCTAAAAATCACACATTTTTGGTATAAAAGTGCCCATTTTAGGCCTAAAAATGCCTATTTTAGGCAAAAATTGGGGGAGATAGTGTACCCGGAGGGGGAGATAGGGGGATAGTGTACCACCTGAGGGGGAGATAGTGTACCCGAGGGGGGGGACCCCCCCTCCCCCCCCCCAGGAACTACACTGGCAGTTTGCCCCAATTTCAACCAAACCAAATTCTGACAATTGTGATCTGAATGCCACTTTTGTGATCAAAAAGAAGATTTTCTTCAAAATGTGCTGCTTTCCATTTTTTTCCTGAAATTCATTTTTCCTCGCTGTTTCAGATTTTCTTGACCTCAATTTTTCCCCTTCATGATCACGGTCATAGCGCGTGGCGCGAAAATTGTAACTGTTTTTTTCGGTAACTGGCACCAACGGTTTTTTGGAAACAAATCGGTTTTTTCCGAGGCCTGAAAAAAACGTTTTTTTAAACTTCCGAGAGCTTTTCCAACGTCGCGAAATGATGTTGTCAAAACCACTGCAAATCGGTGCTAAACGGTTAAAAATGAGCACTTTTTAAGCTCCAACTGCATTTTTAGCCTGTCTCAGACCATTGCCCGACAAAATTTTTTCCAAAATAGGCGTTTTTGGACCATGGGTATCCTTGTGTGCTGGAAAAATATTTAAAAAAAGGTTTTTTCCAAAAATATATTTTGCGGAAAAATACGCAAACGCAAGTATAGTGTGGGTGTGTGGGTTTTTTAACCAGATGTGTGGGTGTTTGGGACCCCCAGATTCCGATTCCTGGTCACAGCGGAATGTGCACTTTTCCACGCAGATTGGAGGTTTTTTGCGATTGCAGCTGACGGCTCGCGAACGCGCAGAGATCCAACGCAAACGACGCGCAAATAAGAAACGGAAACAGAAAAAGAAGACAAGCAAAGCGAAACGAGAGGCCGAGGCGATCAATGAAGTGCTCGAACAAGACGAAGGAATTGGTTGGTTTCGTTTATTTTTCGTGTACCTGCACGAACTCCTCAACCCTGCGCTTTTTTTCCGCGCCGGCCCGACAATTTTACAGCAAATTTCACTTGATTTTCCCTGATTTGATGTCTTTCCTTTAATTTCAGGCACTGGCACGGAGGAACCAACGGCCGAGGCAGATGATATTGAAGTGGAGTGAGTCAATTGTTCATATTCACGATCGAAATTTATTTCCGCCGTTTTGGTCATATATTTCCAATGCTTGCTATGGACATTTTTTTCTTGTTCCAGATATGTTCCCGGCGGTCCTGAGTTGACGGGCGAAAATGATGCAGTATATCACTATTTCTCGAAAGTTTTTGAAGCCTTCCAAGTGAGTGAAATGTTTGTTGCTCAATGTGAACTTTTACAATTCAATGCAGTTTTTTTCAGATTGGTGAAACAAAAGATGAAGCGGAAGGTGGGGATGCGGGCGCAAAGCAAGCGGAAGGAGGCCAGGTCGGTTCTTAAGATTTGTCTTTTGTAGTTTTTCCAATTATTTGTTGGATCATGAATGTCTCACAATTTGCGTGCAAATTTGAAACGACGAAATCATTGGGCTCTGTTTCTTTCAGGGCCAGGTGACAACACCAACAGCGCTGAAGGAAGAGAGCACGTCGAAAGCGGCCATCGTGGAACGAATTCTGCAACAGGAAATCGACGATAAAAAGGTAACTTTCTGATTTTATTTGTAGTTACTTTTTTGTTCCGTCAGGTAATTTTTTGTGTTTTTCTCGTTTTTAGGACGAAACTCCGTCGATTGACAAACTGTCGAAAAAGAAACAACGAGCGGCGTTGCAGCCGAGCATTGCCGATCTGAAAGCGGTTCGTTGTTTGCTGTCAAAATGTCGTTGTCCGATGGCGGACATCAGTAAAAATTTTGGTGGTGTTTTGCCGATTGTTTGCTTGTTTTTGTGGTCCTAAATTAGACAAATTTGTGCAGAGCTGTTCACGGCCTGATGTGGTTGAATGGCACGATGTGACGTCACGGGACGCTAAGTTGCTGGTTGGTTGTCCGAGTCTATCGTTTTTTCGTTTTTGGTCGCCGTGCGGATTCATGTTTGTCATTTTTGGTTTCGTAAAACGCCGTCTTTTGGTTTGGTAACGAACGATCATGTCGGCTGCTGTGTAGAATTATTATACCAAGTGCGGTTTGCGAAACATTTCAATGCATCAACGAGCTTGTTTTGTAGTTGGTTTGCGTGGTTTTTGAATCGCAAATGTGGAACACAATACTTTTTCAATCGAAACAAACAATCATGTTGATGATGACGCGCAGGTGCATCTCAAATCCCTGCGTAACACGGTGCCCGTCCCTCGTCACTGGTGTTTCAAGCGCAAATATCTGGCCGGCAAACGCGGTTACGAACGCGCTCCGTTCCAGTTGCCCGATTTCATCAAGAGAACCGGAATAGAGGAGATGCGCGCGGCGTTGCAGGAGAAGGTGCGTGAGTTTGTGGTTTCATTGTTTATTTTTTGTCGGCAATCTTCGAATGAAAAATTACTGTTTGTCTGTCCTCTTCTGTCTGTGGTAAAACGACAGATGAAAACCCGACAATATTCACTGTAGTGATGTTGTTAGAATGTGAGACAGATTAGGGACAATTTTCGTTCGTAAATTTTCTGCATCTGTAGGGTTTCGCTGTGGTTTGGGTTCACCATAATATACAGCAAGGACGGATCCAGGGGGCACAAGTGCCATGCCCCTCCTTTGGTCAGATTGGCCCCTGAAGGGCGGACCACCGTTTCGGAAGCAAGAAGAAGAAAGGACCCCCGAAATAGTAGGAGTTTCACTTAACAATGTATTTCATTGTTCAGGAAGACGAGAAATCGCTGAAATCGAAAATGCGCGAACGAGTCCGCCCGAAAATGGGCAAGATCGACATCGATTATCAGAAATTGCACGACGCCTTCTTCCGCTGGCAGACGAAGCCGAAAATGTCCATGTTGGGCGACATTTATTACGAGGCTAGTAGTTGCTAGGCTAACATTTGAAGTTAAATTTGGAATCAGAAAAGTCCTCAATTGTTGCAGGGCAAAGAATTTGAAACTCAAATGCGAGAAAAGAAGCCGGGAGAGTTGACGGATGATCTGCGTATTGCGCTCGGCATGCCCGTCGGACCGGTATGTGTGCTGATAAATTTTATTATTGATTTTTCATGATTTGACTTTTGATTCAACGTTTTTATTGCTGCACAGAACGCCAATCGCTTCCCACCACCGTGGTTGATAGCGATGCAAAGATACGGACCGCCGCCATCGTATCCGAACATAAAGGTAGCTTTTTAGCTTTTTTATATTTTCGCTGACTCCTGATGTTACACGCGCAATTGACCTTTCTCGCAAGTTGTTCAGTTCAATTTCGACGAATGGTCCCCCTTTTAAAAACCGCGGAATGGGCTGAATCGGTCACCATCATAACAACAATTATAGATGATAATCATTTATCCGAATTACAATGTTTTCAGATTCCCGGCCTCAACGCTCCAATACCTGAATCGTGCACGTTCGGCTACCACGCTGGTGGATGGGGTAAACCACCGGTTGATGAACTGGGTAAACCATTGTATGGAGATGTGTTTGGTATTGAGGTTGGTTGTGTTTTATTTTTTGGCTGCTTGCCGTCCACCACTCATGTTGTTTCGCTTCGGCTTTTGTTATCTGTTTGAAACATTTGTTGGATTTGCATTTGGTCACACCAGTGTAGTTCCTGGGGGGGGGTCCCCCCTCGGGTACGTCTGTTCCCCCTCCATGGTACGCCTGCCCCACTGTCCCCCTCCGGGTACGTCTGCTCCCCCAATTTTTGCCTAAAATAGGCAAATTTAGGCCTAAAATTGGCATTTTTAGGCATAAAATGAGTGATTTTTAGGTCAATGTCGTCAAAAATCGCCAAAATACCCTTTTTATTGAGGGTTTTTCCAAAAAGGGGCAAAAATGAGTCAAATTTCCGTCCTCAAAAAATGACTTTTCTCCAAATTTGGGTCCTCCCCCCTCCCCCCAGGTGGGTACGTCTGTTCCCCCTCCGAAAAAAGGGGGTACCGCCTGTTCCCCCTCCGGACCAAGAACTACACTGGGTCACACTGATCATGTTGGCCTGATGTTGCAGTTGGAGTTGTATTCATAAAATATTGAATAACCCAAATAGCACACAACATGACGTTTCCAAATCTAATTTATTGAATTCAGCTGCCAGCTCAACCGGCCACAAATGACGAAGATGAAATTGAACGCAAACATTGGGGTGAACTCGACTCTGAGGAATCGGGTTGGTGGTTTGTCTTTCTTTACCCTTCCATGTTCATTTGGCGGTGCAACGAGGTTTTGGTTGAATATACGGAGAAATTTGTTTTTGTTAGTAAGCACGTGGAGCTAATTTCTCACCTCACCGGTGTATATTAGTTCAGGCACGTTGACCTGTGCTTTTTGAGGAATATCAAATTATGATCACTCCACTTGCATTTGGATTGAGTAGAACCATACACACGGTGACAGAACGCGGAAAATGTTGCGCATCTTTGATAAGTCTCACCCATGTTTTTCTAACTGCATTTGGCACATGAAACTGCTGATTAAATAAAAATGTTCACAAAATAAAAATGACTTGTGAAAACTAACACTGTCCTTTTCAATCTGCAGACGTTGAGTCGGAATCGGGCGAATCTGAGGGCGAGGAAGGTCAGGAACAAGAAGTCGAACCAAGTGGCATGCAGACACCCGGTGGGGAAGGGTATGTCTGGTGACTGACTGCGTTTAGTTTTCTTTTGCATATAAATTAGCTTATTTATGCGGTGTGCTTTGAGGGCACGGGGTGCCTAGGACTCGTGGTGCGGTTGCGGTTTCGACTAAAAGCAGTGTAGTTCTTGGTCCCGAGGGAGATAGCGGACCCCCACTTTTTCAGAGGTAGACAGGCAGTGTACCCGCTAGGCGGGAAGGGTGAAGAAGCAAATTGAGGAAAAACTCGCTTTTTGAGGTGAAAATTTTGACCTATATTTTGCCATTTTCTGGAAAACCAGTCTGTGCAAAAAGCGTATTTTGGAGATTTTTGACAATGTTGATCTAAAATCAGGCACTTATGCCTAAAATAGGCATTTTAGGCCTAAAGTTGCCTATCCGAGAAGGGCCCCTTCTCTCAGGAACTACACTGGCTAGGGTTAGAGGTCGGGGGGGTACCCGACACCCGACAGCCGACACCCGACATCTGGAAGTACCCGACACCCGACACCCGACATCTCAGAAAAAAAGCCGACACCCGACACCCGACAGTTGCAAAAAAACCCGACACCCGACATCTAGTTTTTGAAAAAAACCCGACACCCGACACCTGTTTTTGGACCAAAAACAGGCAAATTTTTGCTCATTTGCATCATGAGTGCAATTTTTTGGCTCAAGTTACTGAATTCAAGTATTTTCACACGAAATAAACACCAAAATGTCACATTCTGCGTCTTCGGAAACATTTGGTTCGAAGAAAATTTTCTCTCAAAATTCTTCTCTCAAGCAATACTGATGTTTTGAACCGTAAGTGTCGGGTGTCGGCTGTCGGGTGTCGGGTCCGAAAAAACCCGACACCCGACATCTGGGGGTACCCGACACCCGACACCCGACACCTACACTTTTTTGGCACCCGACACCCGACACCCGACAGCCGACACCCGACATCTCTCTAACCCTAACACTGGCCCAAAGTCTAATACTGCGGCTGCCTGGGTCTCATCAGACGGACAGCCAGGGCTAGTCCCAAAACCTGATGGTGGAGTCTCAGAACTAGACTAAATAGTCTTAAGTGAAACCCGCGTGCTGCAATTGCAAACAGTCCACGGACTTGAGGGCAGCCGTAAACCTGGCAACTGTGGTAAACGTGTATGCGGATGCGGGTTCGCTTTTTATGAAAATTGAACATTGAATTATGGAAATTGAATTTTTTATAAATTTGAGCTTCTTATGGTCATTTCATTCAAGGTTTATCACACCGTCCGGCATCGGCAGCAGTGTGCCAACCGGTGTCGAGACACCTGACAGTATTGAGTTGAGGAAACGAAAAATGCAGGAGGAGGGGTAAGTGTTCATAAAAAATCTCGTCAGTTTTTTTATATGAAGATTGATCACCTTTCAACTTTTTTCCAAAAAAATTAATTGATCGATTTCCAGCTCCGATACCCCGTCCACTCTGTACAATGTGTTGCCAGAAAAACGCGTGGACCGTGTGGCTGGTCAAATGATGGGATCGACACATGTTTACGACATGGCTGCCGCAACCGTCAGTTGGCTTTGATCATTATTTATATATTTTTCGCGACATGATGTTATTTGATGTGTTATCGACGAACTAAATTACAGCGCAAAGGCGGAGCCGAACCGGGAGGCGGAGTCGAAGTGACATTGCAGCCTGAAGAGCTGGATTTGGCCGACCCAAAAGGACTGGCCAAGAAATATGAGGAGGGATTGAGGTCGGTTTTTTTGTTTTTGGACTTTATTATTGAAGGTATTTGAACTTTATTTTTGGAAGAAATTTCATCGCCACTGTGAACAAGCTCAGATTTCAGTCATCTTATCGCATGCCAATGAAACATTTTTGTTGCAGAAAACAACGCGGCGAGACGGATGAGCAGGACTTCAGTGATATGGTCGCTGAACATGCCGCCAAGCAAAAGGTGGGTGACAGAAAATTTTTGGTGTGCTTTTTGAATTTCGCAAATTAAAATTTTTGCTTCTGATTTGGTTTCATATTAATAAAAATGAAATCACGAATGCGTATATGTTTTTCAGAGAAAACGCAAGATGCAGGAAGACAAGAAGGGCGGCTCACAGTCGTCCACCAAGAAATACAAGGAGTTCAAATTCTGAGGTTTTTTTATCTGAATAAATAGTTAGCTGCCGTTATCAACTGTTTTTTCTTGGCTAAGTTTCTAATTCCGTGGTTTGCCAATAATTGGAGCTGTTATGACTTGCACAATGCTGACGCACAGGTTTTGTTACCAGTATCTGAATTTCCAAATCAGTAGTCAACTATTATATCGCTCTTGCAAGTTGATTGTTGTGTGCGCAGCAGTGATGTTTTGCTCCAGCAGTAAGATCTGCTCGAGGTCCTTTTTGGAGGTGCATTGGCTAGAGGTGTTCGCGCTGACTAGGTCTGGCACCTCGCCCGTCTGTGAGAACAGGCCGAAACGGGCAAAACTCGCTGCTGTTATATTATTGTTGTGTTCTGTCCATGAGTCGAATAAAACTCGTGATGGTTAAAATTGGAAAAAATGGTTGCCAAAATCCAGCTGCGTGCTTATTGCCGGAGTGCAGTTGCCAAAAATATCCTGAGACGCTGCGGAATAGGGGCACAACAAGTTGAGTCACGGCGACCATAGCGAATAAGAAGCGCCAAAAATAGGCACAAAACTGTCTGACTGAAATTTTAGACTTGATTGACGTCATATGACCAAGCTGTTAGTCACGAAAACCCCAGGACTTATGCATCATGTCCGATGCTTTACTTGCACAGCAGTCTGGCTTGATGGGTTCATATGGGCGGACAATGTTAGCGCGCCTGACGGTCAGAAAAAATAACGAAATTGTCTGCGACAGCGCTCTGTGCATGTCCTGGTGTTTGCGTTGCTGTATTCTCCGACCTAAAAATGTTCATTCTTCTATTTAACCAGTCTGCTTGGTGGGTGATGTGATGACAGCGCATGCATGGAAAAAGGTTGCCTGCTGAAGTCTCCATCCAGCCTGCGGTCAACACATTACGCTGGCCAAAAAAAACTTGAAATTATTTTCAGATGCGAAGTTCACTTACAATAAACCTGTCATGAATCTCACCAATTGGACGCTAATCATTCCAACAATCTTCCTTTCGATGGCAGTGGATCGATGTGACGCCGGTCGCGGTGGTGGAGGAAGAGGCGGGGGCTCAAGGGGTGGAGGGGGAAGTCGGGGAAGAAGCAGCAGCATGGGAGGCACCATCAGGGGCACCAGTTCATCGCGAGGAAAATCAAGCAGTCGTGGTTAGTGCATGCACAGGCATTCTTTATTGATATTGCAGTCGTCTCTGCGTGGTGACATAATCGCTATCCGGCATTCGCGGTGACCGGGAAAAATATTCACTACGTTGAATTGGGTATTGGACAACAACAACGGCAAGCCAAAATGTCGGTCAACGAGAAACGGGCGTGCTAAACGGGGGGCACTGTCAAGAAGGTGCACTGTATTTTTCACGGCGCTGGTCGTGTGCACTGTCATTAATTGAAGGCTGACCGGACTCATTCTCTTTTTTTATGAACGTTTTTACAACCAGTGTTTTATCGCACATTTTTAATCACCTTTTAGGCTCAGCCTCAATACCAACCAGTTTGGGCAAACAACGTCAACGTCAGTCGTGGATATCGAAACAAACGACGTGGAGTGGCGGGTTGGTCTGATTTTTGTTGTGATTTCACTTGAGATAAAATTTAAGAATGTTGAGCTTCGAAAACACATCTGGAATGATTGGCCTTGGCCAACTTAAAAGCGAATCTCGCTTTCTGATATACTGCTTTGCGTTGGCCATACGAAACCGACAGTTTGCCCAATTTCACGTCAGTTCGACAGTTTTGTTTTGTTGAGGCATCCAATTCATACCCAGATATATTTGTTTCGCTTTGGATTCATTCCGGGTGTTCGCGAAACATTCTGTATCGATCGAAATTTGAACAGACTTGGATCCCTACAAGTCAGTGTGTGAGATGAAATATGTGTATTATTTTTTGTTCATTTTTTGCAGCAACACGTATAGCAAGTCCAAGTCTGGGATCGGTTCAGCTGGAAGAAGCAAAAGCATTAAAAAAGGCATCGCAGCCGGTCTGGCGGGTGCAGCAGCCGGTTACGTCACTTACAAAGCCGGCAAGACAGTCCTGAATGAAGGCACACACTTCATGTATCACGATGGTTACCGTTACTACTGGAATTCGGACGAGTATTACAGGGGTTATGGGGTAAGTGAAGGATTGTTCTTCCAAATCTGAAATGTTTCTTCGATTTATTATTACCTGATTTTTAATGTTTGATTGTTAATAGCGTAACACTTCGAAATAACATTATTTCAATTTCTCAAGAGATCACATTATTACTGCAAATGTGCTTCAAAATCGACTGGACAACACGTTTTGGGTCATCGTGACCAGTTTACATGTCCACAACTCTTCATGATCATATAGGCGTGAGTGTGTGCATAGTAGTGGCCAGTGGTGTGGTTTGGAGGGGGAAGGGGGTTACCCCCTAGTATCCGGTATCCGGTATCTTGACTTTTTCACCCAGGGGTATCCGGTATCCTGACCTTTTGTTTTTTACCTTTTTGAGTGACCAAAGCCATACCTCTCACGCCTCCTGTCCCAACCCCGCATCACACTTGCCTTACACACATGGGCCTGCCACTGCACTGTGTGTCCCAAAAATTCTGACAAAAGTTTGCCGTCTTCAGCACAACAACAACATGTGTTCGTACCAAATCGACCAGAATGACGAGGACTTCAAGTTCTGGATCAACGAACAACAACGAATGACGGTGATGTACTTCAGATGTGACAAATGGGATGAGTACTGTTGCGGCATGGAATGTTGCACGTACGATGACGATGGTGAAGATGATTCGGATTGGACTATTGTGATGTGAGTTTGGAATCAGTATATAAATTTGTGCAGTTGTTTGTTTTTCTTTTTAGTGGTGGGGCAAACTTCGCACGATTATTTCTGCGAGCACTTCTCATTTCATATGCGCCGTTCAGGAAACATATTTTCATGCGCTTTGCATTGGTGCTGTGCTAGGGAAACGCTGTTGGTACTATAATTGATGCAGTTCATTCCATGTATTGAATCAGTGGCCTATCCGCCCCATAATAACTGGCTTTTGTTTCGCCAGATTACACATGATTCAGAGCTGATTCACTCTTCCAATTAAAAGTACTCTATAAGCCAACGACTTCCTTTCGAATCAAGACATGTTTTGTGATAATGGATATTGGTCGCACAATGACTATGTAAGAACCCATCCAAAAATTTTCCTGAATGGTAATGCACGTCTCGCTGCAGATCACAAGCGTTCTATTTACATTTTTCCAAAACATTTCTGGCGATATCACAGTGAAGCTGTTTGAATACAGTGAGCGTGATATCGGCAGAAATGTTTTGGAAAAAAATATAAATAGAACGCTTGTGATCTGTAGCGAGACGTGCTTTACCATTCAGGAAAATTTTTGGATGGATTCTTATATAGTCATTGTGCGACCAATACCAACCAAATGTCCCATCTGCAGCATTCATAAAAACGCAGTTATTATTGATTGTTCCCTCCTGATTGAATGTCGACCACACAGTGACATCAGGGCTATTTTAGTGGCACAGCCTCTCAAAAAAATCCCATATTTTCAGCATTTTGTTTTTGCTGTGCATTTTCGGTTTTTGCGCATTCGCGATTATGGAGTTGTCCCGATCGACTGCTTGGTGTGTGGGAAGTGGTGGTGAGGGACACGAACATACCGCAACCAACAATTTGAATGATGCGCAAGGTTAATCACAATTTTATGCTTCTCGAAATCAGATGAAACCCTGAGGTGATGTGTGCTGGTTGCTAGCAGTGCATCTGCACGCTAAATACGTCTACCGTCTGCATGGTGAATTGGCCGGAACTCGAGCTTTTGTTCTCTATGGAGAAAGATTCCCGAGAGGGTCGACTGTACGAGTAAGCTAAGCGTCATCTAGCAAAATGTACACATCGCGATTGCAACTATCCCATCTACTCTCACATTACAGCGCACGCAACATCAACATGTCCGTCCCAAATGCCTGGTTATGACGACCCTCCACCCTATCCCAGCCAACCGCCTGCCAATACGCAGGCTTCAACCATTATTATCTGAGGTTGGATCAATTTTCTGTTGTTGTTTTTGCGAACAGTATTATTGATCTGCCAAGACGATCGAATGGATCTGAATATAACCACCTATTTTTGTGGAGGCCTGTATTGTCTCATTATTTCATGTTCGGAACGTGTATTTCGTTTTTACATGGCCGTGGGTTTCTTCAAGAAAACGACGACGTTATTGAACAACGTGTGCTATATTTTGTGCAGAGCGCGTCCACAAGACCGCACCAGTGCACTTGTATGATCGCTGAACAGCCGACGAACCAACGGGTAACGCAACATTTTTGTCTTTAGGTTTTTTTTCGAGGTTGGCTTCCACATTCTTGATTTAGCCATAAGTGCAACACGTTTGTTTTTTTAGAGAAAACACGGTGGCAGAAGATAAGAATGGCGGTGCTCACTTGTCAAAGAAGTCCATGGATCCCAAACTATGCTCTTTCCGTCTCGTATGTACCAACTGTCCGTTTTTACAGTCTTAGCCCTGTTTCAAATTGTTTTAGCACTACTGCTGCAAGCTTGGTCAACTGTGATGTTGTTATTTTATTCCGTGCACATTCGTGACATTGGAAAATGCCCACAGATCTGCTTGCTCTCCTTAGGGCGTGTGCTTTGCCCGTTGTTGTGTATTGTTTGTTGTGGTTTTGTTGTTCATGAGCAGAATAAAAGCCTGTGCAGTGATGGCCAATGCAGTGCAGGTGTTCACGCGAAAATGGCCGGTTGCCAAGAGCTCCAACTGCGTGCCTGTTCTCATGAGAGTGAGAAAAAACGCATACCTGAGTTACGAAATTACCCTTGTTTATTAGTGTTTGTTGGGGCAGAGCAAAATACCGTGAGTCACGAGATGAGTAAAGGTCCTTAGCTCTGGTCTTTTTTAAACTTGTGCTGACGTCATCCGGCATCACTTTTACTCACGTATTTTTTTACCTTTCATCTTCTGTATTATCGATTAATGTGTGCTATTTGCGCTGGACAGCGTTAGGAAAATAACAAACTTGTGGGTGCACATGTGTGGTGAGATAACAACGCACTGTGTGCGCGTAGTTGACTACTCCACTGCTTTGCTTGCACAGGTCTGTGTGTTTTCTGCGCTCGGTTGTATTATACATGCTGTCGTGTAGGTTTGTGCGCTGCGCGTTGAAAAATTTATGCGGCCTTTTTCTGTTCACCACGGTCTCTGGGCCCATTGTGCTTGTCTCTCTTGTTTACTTTGGTTTTCGATTTTCAAAAAAAAATCGAAACTGGCCAAATATCTTAGAATTTGTAAGTGTACCTTTTGAAACAACAAATCATACACATTTTGTCCTCAATTATTTATAGTTAATGAAAGATCATCGCGTAAAAGTGGACACTGCTTTATTTACGATGTGGTTATGTGATGTGATGCGCCATCCATATCTAAAATGTTTTCCAATGAAAACATTCTCATTCGAACAGACATCGCAAATCTTTTCTTTTCAGAGTCTCTGAACGCCATAATTAACTCGCAGACAAAGCAACATGAATCTCACCAATTGGCTGCTGATCATCTCAACAATTTTATTATCGATATTGGTGGTCCAGCATGACGCCGGTCGTAGTGGTGGAGGGTCAAGGGGAAGCAGCGGCAGCAGGGGAAGCAGCAGCAGTGGAAGCAGTGGCAGTCGAAGTTCCGGCTCAAGCTCATCAAGGGGAACCTCAAGCAGTCGTGGTAAGCCAAAGCATTATGGTTACAAATTTTCCAGCTTCGTTACTAAGGGCGCCCTTAGTCATAGTGGAAAATGGAAAATGGAAATGAAAAAATAATCTATGTCCAAGTTTTCCATTTCCATTTTCCAGTATGACTAAGGGCATATTGGAAAATGGAAATGAAACAAAACATTTTCTGTGTAAAATCTGACCAATCAGCGGCCGAGAACTGAGCGGAACATAAAATGTTTTTGTCACATGTCAAAACATGATTGCTGCAGTTTCATTTCCAGTATGCCCTTAGTCATACTGGAAAATGGAAAGGGAAAACTTGGACATAGCTTATTTTTTCATTTCCATTTTCCACTATGACTAAAGGCGCCCTAAATGAGCTCATTCGTAGCCAGCACCCCTCATCAGCTTGTTTGGGTTGGGTCCAAGCTTAGCCCGAGTCAGGCCTGAGCCAAAAACAGCTGGGTGTGAGTTCACCTAGCATAATACCACTCGCTCCCAACATTATCTTGACCCAACTTTTCGCTCCATTTTTTCACACTTCTTGAGCTGCAATAAAAATTTTTTTCACATTACCAGGCTCATCCAGCAGCAGCCGAGCCTCACCGCAGCAACGTCAATCGTGGATATCGAAACAAACGACGACAAAGGGCGGGTACGTTTCGGTTATCGGCTTTTCATCTTTTGTTGATGATTTTATTTCTGGACATCGTCCAAATTTATAACTTTGGATGTCCGTGATCAATGGCATGTATGTTTTTCGTGTTTTGGGAGGTTTCTGCAAACACAAAGTATGACGTCTGGAAAATAGATTTGTGCCGAAAATAGTTTGTTGTCCAGTGTTCGCGAAACATTTTGCTCGTATTCCGAACATATCGTTCAGAAGCACTATCGATGGAATAGATTTGGCTGATGTTTAACAATAAAATGGCTGGGCATCACACGACCGATCCAATGTGTTGGCGATAATATTTTGATATTGACAATGAAGCATTAAAATTGCTCACGCATGTCACATTCTGTTTGCTTTGCAGCAACACGTACAGCAAGTCCAAGTCTGGTATCGGATCACTGGCAAAAAGTTCAAGTATCAAAAAAGGCATCGCAGCCGGTCTGGCTGGCGCAGCAGCCGGTTACATCACCTACAAAGCCGGCAAGGCACTGCTCAATGCCGGAAGGTACTTCATGCCATACGGAGGGCGAGATTATTATTGGAACCAGGACCAATATTACGGACGTTATGGGGTGAGTGGGTCGTTTGTGACGCAAGAATGTTTTCTCGTTTTGCCAGCCACGTTATGTCGGTAGCTTGTGCATGGTCGGTCTCTCCTGCGCGAACGTCATGAAGAAAAAATTTTGAGGATTCAAAACTTTATACAACTTATCTTCTCCCCACAAATTGTTGTGAGATTGGGTGATCGTATTTCCGCGTTTGTTATTGTGTTGCATGGGTTGCCATTTTATGAAGTTCAAAAAAATGGGCTGCACGACAACTTCTGTGCAACGTAATCCGACAGGGAGCGCAGCGCTTATTGAGTCTAGAGGTAAAATATGGCGTTCAATTTTTGGTCAGCTAGTTGGCTTCCATGTTAAAATTAATTTTTTTCCTCAAGAGGTACATGCGACAAACCCCAAAAAACCACTTCTTCAGCGAAGCACCAACATGTGTTCGTACCGAATCGATCAGAATGATAACAACTTCAATTTCTGGATCGACGAACGACAACGAGTGACCGTGATGTACTTCCAGTGTAATGACTGGAATGAGTACTGTTGCGGAATGGAATGTTGCACGTACAACGGCGGTGGAGGGGGCATGGCTCTCTCTGCTCTTTGGATTGTGATTATGTGAGTTTTGTCTTGATACCTTCATTTTGTTGTTCGTTTTTCGAGCATAAAATGTCCTCACACAGCGATCTCAGGGGCGTTGTCATTTCATAAACCCCATTCGGAAAACATTTGTGCCCAATGGAAAGTCAGGCCAAAGTGAAGTTCTGAATTCCTCGGTCTGATTCTCATCTTCTATTTCGGGAAATAGCAGTAAAATGAAAATGTATTCCATTGAAAAGATGGGATAGCGTTTCGTTTTGTACATTTTGCTGCCCGTTTCTGCGTTGTCAGCTGCCACAGTTCTGTTCGCGTTATCCACGTTTCACGAGGGTGCAGAACAACGGCCGCAAAAATGTTTTCCCAGGTCGGGTTATGATTAGAAAATCGATGTTGAACGGAGGTGAGCCGCACACGACACAAGTTTCTCCAAAAAATCAAAAGTCCTTCAAAAAGGCTCATTTCGCGATTCTGAGACCAGTTCTGGAACCGATCGGATTAGCCATATTGATTTATCCTGCATATAAAAGTGTACCGGTATTGGTTTACCTTTCGCAGGTCGATACCGTTGGTGGACCACCTTTAGTTGTGCCCATCCCAATGTGATCTCATATATGCAATCACCAAAACATTTTCACTTGTCGCCCGATCTTTTGACACATGGAAGTGAAAATGTTTTGTTGATTGCATATATGAGATCACATTGGGGGGCACAACTAGAGGTGGTCCACCACCGGTATCGACCTGCGAAAGGTAAAGCAATACCGGTACGGTACACTTTTATATGCAGGATAAATCAATGTGGCTAATCCGATCGGTTCCAGAACTGGTCTCAGAATCGCGAAATGAGCCTTTTTGAAGGACTTTTGATTTTTTTGAAGAAACTTGTGTCGTGTGCGGCTCACCTCCGTTCAACATCGATTTTCTAATTTCGTTCGGTCGGTGACGTGCTGTTTCCGTACGATGCCTGAAAATCATGCACGGGGGGCGGCTAGATCAGTCGATGCTTATACTCCCAGAGGTGCACCTTTGGCAGTCTTTTTGACACTTCAATCGACACCTTTTCACAGTAGTTCCTTTTTGAAAAATGATCAGCTTGATTGCGGCTTTCAGTTCCAATAATAAAAAAATGGTCGCATTTCCCAAAAATTAATTATGTCCCTCGCACTTTAATTCTCGACCAAATTTTATCGTTCCCCGATCCCAAAATCAACAAAACAAGGTGCCTACAACTTTTTCTTTCAACATTTCCAGCATTCTGCTCGTGCTGTGCTGCTGCGGCGGTTGCATCTTCGCGATTTTGTACAAGTTTTTCCGTTCGGCGCTGGATTTGTGTCTGGGCGAAGACCAAAAACCGGGCGAGGGAGCTGGCGATACCGTAACCTACAACGTCAACGATCCACAAGGTTATATGGATTCGGATGAGGCTCATTGAGATTAATAAAGAAGTGAAATCGTAGTAACAGAGCTGTCACGGGTCTCGTGAAGCGTGGTTTTGGGTATCTTGCGCAAGAGAGCGCAAGAATGCTGCCTCCTGTTACGTGAGACCTGTTTGAGCTGCACTGGAATTCTGGCCTGATCGAACTTGTGACAGCTCCATAAATGTGTATCATTTAGTTTGATAATTTGGTTCTTCAAAATTGTCAAGTCTGTCTTTCTGTGTCAGTTTTCTGTGGAGCTTTTACTCATCCCTCTCAGGAGCAGGGTTGGGCAAAGAACTTTTTTTTCAAAAATTCGTTTTTTAACGTTTTTTTTAAAACGCCCAGATGACCGAAATATGCCCCAAAAAGTTGGAAAACGCTCATGTTTGGAAGAAAACGTGGTTAAATGAAGTAATTCTATGTGTTCTGAGGCAAAATAAACGGGTTTCAACCCTTTTCTAGCGAGTTGTTAACATCCCATATCAGACCCGCATCATGGGACCAACTTTGGCCGGGATCATCATTGAAATTCAAACTCCATATATCGATTTATCGACGTATCTCGACAAAGTAAAAAATTTTTTGGAAAAATTGGGACCAAAAATTGATTTTCCTTTAAAATCAGGGTACTTTCCCTGAAAAATCAGGGAAAATCAAGGAAATTCAGGATTTAGTAAAACGAAAAACGACCTAGACGTTTTTTTAAAAACGTCATTTTTTGAGAAAAAACGCCGTCGTTTTTTTTTGCCCAACCCTGCTCAGGAGCAGTCAATTTGTCTATGTGTCTGGTTTTGTTCTGGAGCTTTATACAGTTTAGGTCAGGTAATATCTGATCAATATATCACTTGTGGAACGTGAACAGTCTAGATCGCGTGTTTTTCTGTCGTTTTGTGCATGTGCGCTGGGTGCAGCCACTGGTGGCGGTTTAGGCATGCAGGCATGCTATAGGTCACGACATTTTCCTGCCCACTTCCACAATAAAACATAAGAAACTACCGCTGGATTGCACCACATATCACCGGAGGGGTACACCAAATGCACGTGTAGTGGATGCGGAATCTTAGTGCCATGCATATAAAGATCACTTGCACTCTTGTACAGACGGACACAGCTGTTTGTGTTTTGGGGCAATAGTGTTATAAGAGTGTGACTGATGCTAAATTACACGCATGGTACTGAAACTCTGAATTTCCATTTATAGCAACCCTTTGAGCAAGCGGATCAATAATGCAACTAACATCATTTCTTTCTCATTGCAGCGTACACGACATCAACGTATCCGTCCCAGATGGGTGGTTACGACCCAGCGCCGGCCTACCCCAGCCAGCCACCCACCTACCCCGCGCATCCACCCACCTATCCGCAGTACCCGCAAGCTTGAAACATTATTATTTCGATATGTTTCTGATTCTTGTCGAATATGTTGATTTTTATCGTTGATATTTTATCGTGTCGATTTCGATATGAAGTCAATTTCGGGTGCAAAATGTATAATACAGTTGGCATTATGCTCTGTTTCCTTTTAATAGTGGTTAGCTTCTGCGCAGTGCATGTTCTTGATGTGCGATTTGGTCCACCGTTAATCTCCCATGTGGCATTCTGTGGTGAATATTTTGTATAGTAATGATCAAAACACCCGGGGCTGATCTTGTCACTCATTATAAAGAGCGTTGTACTGGCCCGTTCGACAGCATCATAGTAACCAGCCATGTTTGTGTAACTGATCGAAATCAATTCAGCTCAGACTTCAGGCGGCAGCTGACCTGTGTGTAAATAGATGTTAGAATTATTTTTTGTTATAGTAAATTTCCAAATTCACCGCCGCACAGTGATATGCGCCCCATAGCTAATGTCACGTTCTAAACCCGAAAATCAACTTTTGAAACATTCGAGCAACAGACGCACGTGCAGCTTGCCAGCCAGGCAGCTGCGCGCAATGTTTCAGAACTGCGCATGCTTAGCGTTCGGGTTTAGAACATGACATTGACTGTGGGGCGTACTTTACTGTGCGGCAGCGAATTTGGAAATTTACTATATCATGTGTTAAAATTTGAACAAATTTCGTGGTGGGTCCATTGTTGTCAGTGATGTATCCCTTCTAAATTTCTTTCTTGCTATGCTGAATCTGTGACCTAGTTATCTATCTTTCTTGCAGCCCGTTCCTAGCTATTTATGTTTCTTGCAAACAGCCAAAATCTATCTATCTTCCTTCCTTCAACAAAATTTGCTTCGCAAAAATAACCTCAAAAATTTAATTTTAACCCCTGTTTGGGCAATACCCGCGCAACCCGCTACCTATCTTTCTTGCCTCATTTCACCCCCTACCAACGCTCAACCACCGCAACAAGCCCCCCCCCCCCCCGACCATACCCCCGAATCGGGGTACCCGGCTGGTTGTCTATCTTTGTTGCGCCTGACCCCTCCAGCTATCTATCTTTGTTTCTCGGACGAACTACATCACTGATTGTTGTGAGTTGAAAATCTTTCTTCTGCTCAATCGAACTTCGTTTAAAATACTGTATTTATATGTTTCGAACTCTTGCATAATTATTTTGTTCACGACACCAATCACTTTTGCCTGCGCGCTACACCTTGAATGTCTTTTTCATAAATTTCTGTGATTTTGCCCATTTATCCACTTGCACCAGGCTTATGTGCACCTTTGACCGCATGTGCTGTTACGTTATCACATATTAAATCATGAAATACGGACAATTTATTGAAATATGTCATGCTGTGCAACAAATAATGAGATGGAATATAAACTTATGGCCATGAATGGTATCGAATAAAGCTGTATTTTGGTCGAAAATCTGTTTTAAGAGCTGAACCATCTGGGCTAATAATAATCGCGTGAGACGACGTGGCTACGGCCAGTGGTTTTTTAAAAAAAATTTTATTAAAAAATTTTTTTAAATTCTTTCCAAAAGTTAAAAAAAAATTTTTTTATTATTTCAAGATTCGAAAATTTCTCGATTTTTTTGCCCTAAAAGTGTTGTTTTTTGCATAAAAATTGCTACTGTTGACATCACCTGACCCTACCGTGGGTGTATTGGGTGCCATAATCGTTGTTTTGTGGCATCCAGATATAGTGCACACATCTCTCATATGCAGGGTTGGCTTAAAAAAGAAGTTAAATTTTTTTTGTAAAATAAATTTTTTTTTATTTTAAAATTTTAACAAGTAAGTCCACTTTTTTTATTATTTTTTCACTTTTTTACGTTATTTTGTGACTTTTTTAAGGTAAAAAGGCATATTTTCATGTGTTTTATTGCCCATGATCCTCAAAAAATTGCCTGCGGCGCTCATTTCAGTTTGAATTGGTGTTGTGATGGACTCATACAGTTCCCAGACATCCCAACAACAGCTGCATGTATAATAGGATACCCCATATCGTATACTGTACAGTTTTTGAGCGTGTCGTAAGCTATCGACAGACTCTACGTTGCTCGCCTGTTTGCAGTTGTGCAAAGTTGTGACCAAGGGGATTAGATCGCAGGTGATCGACGTAAACATGCAAGTCGGTGGAAAAGTTCTCTTTAGTGTCCCTCAAAACATACCTTATGCGAAAAATTTGTTGTGGTCTTATTGCCAGCCACTCTGGGTAGCCCTGACGAGGGCTGTTGGGTTAGGGTAAGTCGCCTGGTGAGGCGCGGTTGCGACGTTTCGACAACGGATCCTGCTGTCGTCATCAGGCTGATATGTCCTCCGTGCGGTATCGAACTTGAGGCGTTGGGCTGTGAGTCTAACGCTCTAACCATTCGGCTATCGAGGGGACAATTATAATGTTCTTAAAGTGCTATATATACCTAAGACTACCAAGTTCATGTGTTATAACTTTCTCAGTTATAGCACGTGTGTTATTATTCATGTGTTATAACTTTTTCAGTTATAACACGTGTTGTTGCCTGATTTTTGCAAATTTCAAGGGGACATGTGCTTGACCCTGATTTATCAAGGGGAGTCCCTGATCTAGCAAGGTGGCCTGGTGTTTAGCCATCTGTTGCCCCATTGGGCGCTCAGGTGGTATAGTCCAGCAACAGCTAACGCAGAATTTATGGCAGCCACACTGCCTGATTGGTAAAGCGGAAAATCCAGTGATAAGCTTGCCCGGTTTTAGACCGGAAGTTCGCAGACATTTTTTCTTTTTCTTTTCTTTCTTGTTTTTCCCCTTCAGACTCGGCTTATTCAACGCTTCGGTGCCTTCAAAAAGTTTTTTTTAATTTTTGGCTGGCAGTCACTCAAAATGATTGCCTCTTCTGTGTCGTTATGCAGAAAAATTCATCCTTTGGCCACTTCTTTTTCTCTTTCTTTCTTTCGCGATTTTTTGCTTGCTACCGTAACCCTCATCGAACCATTCCAATTTTCATGTCTGAAGCGAGCGCGCACGTTTTCCGCTTTACGGATCAGGCAATTTGACTGCCATAAATTCTGTGTTAGTTATTGTCGGACTATAGCTGGGCGTGGCGAAGTTTGTGCTTCCCTCCTTCTTCATCTCCAAGGCTTCCCTGATCTTCCTGACCACCTGAGCTCCCAATGGGGCAACAGAGATGGCTAAGAACAGACTGTCCCAACACAAGACAGGTCAATATTCCCCCCCCAAAACATCCAAACCCTACCCCCCCCCCCCACCCCCCCAAACGCAACTGGCAACAGTACCCAACAAGTTCAGAGAGGAAGATCAGGGAAGCCTTGGAGATGAAGAAGGAGGGAAGCACAAACTTCGCCACGCCCAGCTACCACCTGAGCGCCCAATGGGGCAACAGATGGCTAAACACCAGGCCACCTTGCTAGATCAGGGACTCCCCTTGATAAATCAGGGTTAAGCACATGTCCCCTTGAAATTTGCAAAAATCAGGCAACAACACGTGTTATAACTGAAAAAGTTATAACACATGAATAATAACACACGTGCTATAACTGAGAAAGTTATAACACATGAACTTGGTAGTCTTAGGTATATATAGCACTTTAAGAACATTATAATTGTCCCCTCGATAGCCGAATGGTTAAAGCGTTAGACTCACAGCCCAACGCCTCAAGTTCGATACCGCACGGAGGACATATCAGCCTGATGACGACAGCAGGGTCCGTTGTCGAAACGTCGCAACCGCGCCTCACCAGGCGACTTACCCTAACCCAACAGCCCTCGTCAGGGCTACCCAGAGTGGCTGGCAATAAGACCACAACAAATTTTTCGCAAAATGTCAACACACGGCCACAAAAAAACATTCAGAGAACAAAACATACCTTACTAACATGATTTCAGAAATTTCATTCTTCAAGAAACCAATTTTTTGGGGGTCCGGAATAAAAAAAGTGATTTTTAAAAAAAAATTTTAAAAAGTTTTTTTTTAAAAAAAGTTCGATAATAAAAAAATTTTTTAATCCAACCCTGCTCATATGACACCACACGTACATGTGACTGGGTGGGCATTTATTTATTCAACCCCCAGACCCGAAACGAGTGATTCGATGTAATATTCACTCTAATTTCACACTATGTGCAGCTTATTTGCATTGGTCGTGTACCTAGACGCAATAATTTCACCCAAGATGCACATCCCGAATATCAGAAAGCCATACCATCACACCCGCACCGCCGCACCACCTGGGGAAGGGTTCGGGTCGGGTGTGTATTTACCTGACTACGGTTGGTACTTATCGATCATTAGATAGTATTGTTTTCGTATCACCTGTGCTTTATATGCACTTATAGAACACATTATGTAACAAAATACCCCTATTTTGTACTTGAGCGCTTTTTTATCGTGTTGGGCAGATTTTGGCTGGAATAAAAAAAAATTTAAAAAAAAATTTTTTTTTGGAAATGGGGTTCGAATAAAAATTTTTTTTATTAACCACTGGCTACGGCTACAGTAACCCGAAACACTAGGTGTGTAAGAATTCAGGGTGATACGGCATGGTGTGAGCGACGTCCTGAAGAAAACAATGATAAGAGAAAATGACTTTTAACAAAACTCGCCGCCTTGTTGAGCATCCGCTGTGTTCGCTAAGCGCACTACTGTTCATTGATGACTGATGAGGTGACCAGGGTTGGATTCAAAAAAAGGTAAAAATAAAAAAAGTTGGCCACTTTTTTTATTTTAAATTTTTAAAAAGTAAGTCCACTTTTTTATTTTTTGATTTTTTTCGTAATTTTCTGACTTTTTTAATGTAAAAAAGCATGTTTTCATGTTTTTTATTGCTCATTATTCTCAAAAAATTGCCTGCGGTTATATTTCAGTTTGAAATGGTGTTGTGATGGTCTCATACAGTTCCCAGACATCCCAACCAGGAAGGGTTGGGCAAAAAAAAATGTTTTTTTAAAATTTTTGAAAAAATTTTTAAAAAAATTTTTTTTTAATTTTTCGGGGGAACAAAATGTTCTAAAACGTCCAAAAATGGCCTTTTTGGGAATAAAGGATACCCCATACCGTATACTGTACAGTTATTGAGCGTGTCATAAGCTATCGACAGACTCCACGTTGCTCGCCTATTTGCACGGGTCGTGGATTAGTCATTTATTGCTTTTGTGACGCAAAATGAGTATGGTGAAATGGTGTTAGTCTTTATCTCTCTCCAAAATTTATCCCCAAATTCACAAACAGAAGGTTGGTCTTCCCTTTGTCATATAATATACCCACAGAGTCACCTTCGAGGTTCTCAAAGTCATGACCAAAGGGATTAGATCGCAGGTGATCGACGTAAACATGCAAGTCAGTGGAGAAGTTCTCTTTAGTGTCCCTACAACATACCTAACTAACATGATTTCAGAAATTTCATTCTTCAAGAAACCAATTTTTTTGGGGGTCCGGAATAAAAAAAGTGACTTTTAAAAAAAGTTTTTTTAAAAAAGTTCGATAATAAAATTTTTTTAAATCCAACCCTGGAGGTGACACACTGCGCCCAGGCATGCTGGCGGATGTTTCACAACACCAGCCATGTACGTTGTACTACTGTACGTTGCTGACTCCCACAGCGACAATCCGTCGCATTATCTTTGACGGCAAAACGTCCCAACGGTGAATAGTCACTGAACGCTTTCGACACACATTGGCACGAGGTCCACAATGGCTGCGTCGTCGGATTTGACATTTTCAGCGAATCCTCGAGTTTCTTGCCCGATCGCCGGTCGCATTTCTCCTGCAATTTGGTGCACGCCGAAGTAGTCCAGATTAGTTTACAAAACAGGGGCGGGCTGAATACCTTCAATTCCTGGAATTTGCATGCAATATGTGCTGTGTGACAGTCCAGAACAGGGGCGTCGCCGGCAAAGATCTGGCCCGGATGCGCAATGATGATCACCTGAAAAAATTGATTCAATAAATGAGAGCTGTGCAGTACAATGTTTAGTGACCCGTTTCGACCTGCCCTCGCAAACGGAAGGTGTACATCGGTTCATGTGCGAATACACCAAATGCCCACCGGTCCATGGTGGCTGGTTTTGTTCGCATATGCACCACAGCTTGAGCAAACGGACAAAGGTGTGCTTTCACATTGTCTTCCCGACACGGACTGTGCTGTGCTCGTTGTCAGCTCAACACGTGCGCTCAAATCCGAAAGCCAACACAGCAGCCAAACCTGTGCGGTTCGGTGAACTGTTTGCACGCATTCAGAGGGTCATTTTTACTGGTCGCCACACACATTGCCACGACGCAGCTCCTTCACCGTCACATTCTTAACATTGAGGCCAACATTGTCCCCGGGCAAGGCCTCCCTGCTGCAGCTGCACGCATGGTGCAATTCAAGGCGCAAACTTGACTTCGGCGGCTTGACCTTGAGGCGCAAAGGTGACGATCTGACTGGGCTCATTTTTGTTTTTTTATTTGATTATGAAAGTTATATGAACGACTTGTGCAGTAAGATTTCTCTCAAGACAGAAAATTCGCGTGACCAAAGCGGATCCAAGTCTGATCCGATCCCATATTCGCAAGGTTCGACACCCGCCATAATGTCGTTTTTCTTCGGCAAGGTGCTTCTATTGATTTTTACTCCCATATATGATTTCATATGTAGCTGTTGTGAAAATCGCTTGTACAGTATGTCCTGTGGACTTTTAGGTCTCCATTTTCTATGGCGATGTCGGTCAAGGCCGCTCTGGGGATACCGCACAATGTTTCAATTTGTGTTTGTTCTGCTGGAATATCGAGCATTGTGCAAATAGCTATGTAATTTAGGTACAATTACTCGCATAGCCTGTCTAGCCATCCCACACTCTATGTTTATCATACCGTTATCGATATGCTTGCACCGTGAAGTAAAACAAGACAGTCAGTGAAACAGCAAAGTCTGATTCACGAATGACATGTTTCGCAAAACAACCGCCCACCAACAAGCCAGAAGCGTGTACACTTTTGAATCATTTCAATTATTTGTTTTCGACTTCAATTTATTTTGTCCATTCATGCCAGAAAAACGTGTGAAACAATCTTCTCCTTTCGATGGTTCGTTTATCGATCCCTCCTTATAGATCAGGTGTCCTGTCGTGGTTGGATTTGCCCGAGTCCACATGCCCAATCAGAACGAAGTTGATGTGCACTTTCTCTTTGTCCATTCTGTTGGCTCGATTAAACTTCTAAAACTAAAATTTGGTGATTAGACTCTTCAAGAAACGCGAAGTCGTGGCTTTTTGCAATGTTGAAATACTTCATGATTTCGACACAGGCGCGTCGATTCGATGCCATCGTCAGATGTTTGGGCTCGGTGAATCAGACACGCTAAATGTTTCGCAAAAAGCACGTTTCATGTTACTTTTGAATTCTATTTTTTTAAACTGTTGCAGCTTGTCAAACAACAAACACACTGCCCAGTCCAAAGTGCGCCCTATATACTTTGTGACAAGCTCATATTTCGCCCGAAACTTTGGGGACACATGAGGTGAGGCATGTACATACAGTCAGTGAAAATGTACACATGGTTACCTACATGCGCGTCCCATGCCGTGAAAATGTCAATACCGCACGTGCACATTTGTACCCACCAACCACATCATAGCTCAAAAGAACTCAAACACACGTGCGCTCAAGGTCTATTCTCTTGTAGCTGAGCAACCATTGTTGCAGCATTTTGCATTTTGTTCTGGCTGCGTGTTTTCTTCGAAAAATGTCCATTCCTTTTTTCTAAAATTTTAGATCGACATTGGAAAGAAATGCGGCCGAAATTACGGACAATTTTCAACATTTTCTTGGTTATTTTCTCTCAAATTCTGTTCATAAATGGACGCCATGTCCGACTTAAACGGAGTTTATACAATTTCGACCAAATGATCGAGTGTGTGACCGACAGACAATCGGGCGACTACGTCGGTTATGGCTGCTATTGTGGACTCGGTGGGACTGGAACGGCTATTGATGGTATTGACAGGTCAGCAGTGTGCGTCTCTTTTGGATTTAGGAAATTTACTTTTCTATTATTTTTTGGGTTTTGGTTTGCCTGTGGGACATCGAGTCGAACAGACTAAGATCAGACCCCCCATGGTGATTTGACTGGGATTCGAGTAGTTTTCTTTAAATCACTGTGGAGTGGAATTTTCGAGTTTAACGACAGATTTTGCGCCAAG
Source organism: Rhynchonema sp. JSB1_4 (assembly GCA_030248065.1). Lineage (NCBI taxonomy): Eukaryota > Metazoa > Nematoda > Chromadorea > Monhysterida > Xyalidae > Rhynchonema > Rhynchonema sp. JSB1_4. Next base: position 71,958 of record JASAMV010001212.1, read on the forward strand.
GTGATGTTCGCTATCGTCACGGAAATGCTAAAAAAAGTGTGCGTTCTTTGGCAGATATCAAACTTGGTGATCCGATCGGACCAGCCTGCACATCAGTGTGACATAGGCCTACACCGGTCCAATACTATCTGATTATACCAAGTTGCGGGTATCACCCATGAGCTCAGAGCTCAATACGAGTAATTCTGATGTTTCACCATAGTGCCTTTGTGTACCAAACGTATCGCATTGAAACATCCCCAGATGCTGCGAGTTGCACGACCTCTGTTATCGACGCATTCGTCTCGAAATGGATTGTCGCACGAAAACCGACAACTACTCGTGGTGGTGCTGGTTGGATGATGTTTCAGATGGAGGAGAACTGCCAGATAAGCCGCCGGTAAATGAAACGGCCAGATGCAGTGACGGTCAGTGGGTAAAATGTTGTATGTATAGTCCACACATCTTAGTGATAGTGTGTTCTATGCGCTGCTTTGAATCGGGCGCTGTGTACATATATTGCGGTCGGACAATTTTTCAGCAAGCGCGGACTCATGAAGGATTATTTGAGTTGTGAGTTATTCTTAGACTACCGACAGCATAAGCAAGCAACCTTACACTGGTAAAAATGTTTGATGCTCTAACTTGAACAAAATCCGACTGCACTATCTGACGAATCCTCAGGTTCAAGACCGACCAAACCACTTACAGTTTGTGCAACCCATGTGAAATTGGCTCTGTCTAAACGCAAAGAAGTCAAAAAGCCCAGACGAATCACAAAAATATCCGTTCTTTCTTTCAGCCAATCTTGTATGCGAAAGTGCCATTTGCCAGTGTGACCTAGCCGCCACCAGATGTTTCGCGCGCGTTACGTATCCGGACGAGAAACGGTCATGCGACCAAGAAACCTCATCGATGGCAAAAGTCGTCAACCGGGTGTTCGGTTTGTGGACCAGCGTGAAGAAATTCAGCAGATGGATTCAAGACTGACTGAAGTCGTTAAAGTGCGTGCTGTGACAATGCGTAATCTGGTTGTTCGATAGGTATGTAGCTTCTTTGTCGGTGCTTCAGTTTTGTATCGCTTCAAATAAACCAGTTGGTCTTCCAAGCTTTTTGCGGACAATGATTCCATTAAAAAAGCGTCGGTCGCCCTTCTTGACGTTTTTCTGCGTGTTTGTGCCAAGCGTAGTCTTCTGAAATGTATTGTGTGGTGCTGTCGGCTTCACCAGTCTTTGTCATCTAGGCGTGACTTGCCATATCAACGCACACCGGAGAATGCCGCAAATACGTCCCCTGGGGGCTTACTTGGGACATACTTCGGATTCGACATATTTCAGAAAAAAATAATTTCCCAAATATGCCCCCACCCACCATGTACAAAGCACATAACATTGATGAAAATAAACAAAGTACCACAGTAGTTATTCGACATCAGAACAGAGATGCGGATAAGTGGAGCATGCATATAAAGGATAATGAATAACTCGAAAACCCACCTTACCAAACGGAATTCACGGAACCACAATTTTATCCAAATTGTTTATTTTTGTAGTATAGTAAATTCATTTCTTGCCTATGCTTTACAGACGCAGGAAACTCCCTTAAGCGAGCAGGCAACAAGCTCACACACAGGACAAGCCACGCAGCTACACACAGAGCTTGTGTGACTGAAACATTCGAAACGCACACGAGCCAGCTGCGTGGCTTGTTGACTGTGTGTTGAGCTTGTTGCCTGCTTCGACTTCGAACGGGAGTTTCCCTGCGTCTGTAAGCAGGGTTGGATTAAAAATTTTTTTATTATCGAACTTTTTTTTAAAAAAAAACTTTTTAAAATTTTTTTTTAAAAATCACTTTTTTTTTATTCCGGACCCCCAAAAAATTGGTTTCTAGAAAAATGAAATTTCTGAAATCATGTTACTTAGGTATGTTTTGAGGGACACTAAAGAGAACTTCTCCACTGACTTGCATGTTTATGTCGATCACCTGCGATCTAGAACATTTGGTCACAACTTTGAGAACCCGCCCGAAGGTAACTCTGTGGGCATACATATATGACAAAAGGAAGACCAACCTTCTGTTTGTGAATTTGGGGATAAATTTGAAGAGAGATAAAGAGCTACACCACACTCATGTTGTGTGACAAAAGCAACAAATGACAAATCCACACAACTGCAAATAGGCGAGCAACGTGGAGTCTGTCGATAGCTTACGTCGATAGCTCAATAACTGCACAGTATACGGTATGGGGTGTCCTATATTATACGTGCAGCGATTGTTGGGATGTCTAGGAACTGTATGAGTCCATTACAACGCCATTTTAAACTGAAATATAAGCGCCGCAGGCGATTTTTTGAGAATGATGAGCAATAAAACGCATGAAAACATACATTTTTACCTTAAAAAAGTGAGAAAATAACGAAAAAAAGGGGAAAAATAATAAAAAAAGTGGACTTACTTTTTAAAATTTTAAAATAAAAAAAGTGGCCAACTTTTTTTTAAAAAAAAAAATTTTTTTTTACAAAAAAATTTTTACTTTTTTTTTAATCCAACCCTGTCTGTAAGAATGCATGAGGCAACGAAATTAGAAATTTACTATAGCAAGGCATATTTCATTGAATAAAGTCGTCATACTGCCATGTTTTCACACATCGTTTTTTGCACTCTGTTGTTTGTGCGCGCAGCCCAAATGTCGGGTTACGGTAGTCAGGCGCAGGGTTGGGCAAAAAACGTTTTTTTTTTTAAAATCGTTTTTTTTTAAAAAAACGTTTTTTTTTTAAAAAAACGTTTTTTTTTAAAACGCCCAGATGACCAAAATATGCCCCCAAAAAAATTGGAAAACGCTCATGTTGGGAAGAAAACGTGGTTAAATGAAGTCATTCTGTGTGTTCTGAGGCAAAATAAACAGGTTTCAACCCTTTTCTAGCGAGTTGCTAAGATCCCATATCAGACCCGCATCGTGGGACCAACTTTGGCCGGGGTCATCACTGAAAGTCAAACTCCGTATATCGACGTATCTCGACAAAGTAAAAATTGGTCGAAAATTTTTTGAAAACAATGGGACAAAAAATTGATTTTCCTTGATAATCAGGGTACTTTCCCTGAAAAATCAGGGAAAATCAAAGAAATTCAGGGTTTAAAAAAACGAAAAACGACCCAGGCGTTTTTTTTTTGAAAAAAAACGTCGTTTTTTTAAGAAAAAACGCCGTCGTTTTTTTTGCCCAACCCTGGTCAGGCGTCGGCGACACAGTGGCAAGAAATTAATCTCAACGACGATGATTGGGAAAACATACCGCTTGACGAACAGTCAGTTACTCAAAATGAAGATGCAGACAACCGCCGGTGGAAGGAATCGAAGATGGAAGAAATCATAGGGTGAGAATAATCACAGTCCGTCCTCTTCTTGTAACCTGATCGGGACCTTGTTTCCGCCCCCGAAAAGAATGGTCACCGTAAGGAAGGACAAGAATGGGAACAAAAACAGCGGGTCAAAATATATGCACAAATATTCGGGTCACTTACAAAGTGGAGGGTTACAAACTTACACTGTAGACCCCAGTCAATGTGGTCGTTTTTTCACGAGTAGTGGTCAGGTTTATTCAAATGATCATCGTTTTAAATAATGAAATCCACATTTTTTCCAGCCAATGGGCATCTGTGCTCGATCGAATCCAGCGCGGCGACCTATTAACATCGAATATAATCAGGGACCTCGACCGACTGTCGGCGCTGCACGAAGCGCACATGAAGCGGTTGAAAAATGGGAAAAAAGCAACAGTCTTCAACCCACCTTCATCTGTTTATCGATCGCTTTGCGGAGAGCAACAACCGACGTACGGCATCTGTTGGGCCTCGGTATTACTCCATCTTGCCACGTATTTTATGCTGTGGTAGCCAAGGGACAGAAAAATTACAAAAATGATTCTGTTCTAATTATTGTTCCTCACGTTTCCTTCAGCGCAATCGACTGCGCCGAACTGAATAAGAAGCGCGTGAAATGGCAGCACGAAGAACGCACCATGATCGTGAAGAGAGAGAAAGAACTGATGAAATTTAGCTGGTCGCAATTTGATAAAGTGCTCGCAGCACACGCTAAGCAGACATTGGCCGAAATACCGTCGAAATTAGAGGATCCGTTTCGCAGAGATTTCCGTGCTGCGAACGACGGTGTGGGTGGCTCGGACCTATACTTGTACATTTATAAGACCAAACGTTCTTCACTTCGCTCTTCGTTGTATCACAGCGCCATTGTGGCTTACGAACGAGGTAAGTTTTTCGGGGGTTTTATCGTTACTCTGTTTTTCTTTTCTCCATTCACAAAAAAACCAGCACCTATTTTGTCACAGATATCACCTACTCGGGCCCGATGAAACCTGGTGATAACTTTCAGCGTTTTCTGAAATTCGTACCCGGGCAATACGCAGCTATGCAACCCGACAGCGATATAGACTTGTAAATTCAGCCATCTTTAAGTTTTGCAAAAATAAAAACAAAACAAAAAAATAATCATTTGTAAAGGAAAATCGAACCGCTTTGCCACACATCACTGAGTTACCGGGAAATCGACGCCATTGTACGCCACGTCGAATTGGACTTCAACGAGCAGGGTGGTTTCCACAAACGTTGCCGCAACTATAATCATCTGAGCAAAGCGGTCATTGAGGTTTGTGCTATGTAATTGAATAATTATATTCCTCTTCAACTTGGGGAGCCTTGCTGAGCGTCTTGAGAGCACACAAAATGTAAAAAATACACAAACATGACACGCAGCTAGGGCTGGGAATGAGGACGCTTTGACGGCTGATTTCGGTCGGATGGGCCATCGTCAGAGACGAACTCCTGTTCTGGAACTGGGCAAAAAGATGACAAGTGCCGACAAGACCGACGCTCATGGCATGCATGACATGTTATGCGCCCTTTGACCATCACTATGTATGTAGTCCGACCAGGTTGGTCTTATTTTGGTTGCAGGAACTGTGTCCCAGCAAGAAGATGCCCTCGTACCTGAACACACCCGTAAAATGTTCCCGACTGTTTGGTTGTTGTTCTGGTCGGACTGCAAGGAAAAGCACAGGTGTCCCAAATATTGTTTTCCAATGATCTTTGCATTTGTTTCTGAGATTCGATTCCGACAGTTTCCGTTGGCAATTTGTTTTCTCTTTGGACCTGTGTGCATTGGTTCCTTTGTATTGTTTCTGCTGTGCGTTTTCGATAGGCATTGGTGAAAAAGCACAAAAATTTGTACCGTACTGTGTCAACCAAACGTGGTTTTTTATTTCGCCTTCAGTTTCACAATTGATGAATATCTGCTTAGCAAAGTTGAAATGGTTTCAGTTTTGCGTGACAAATTACAAACGAGACGAGACAGATTATGAGTATCCACATACCAACGGTAGTGCATTTTTAATGTACTGTATATGTAGAAACATGCTCGGTACATCAAAACCAACAATAAATGACCTATGTAAGTATCATTCCAGCCACCTGTTTCTTTCCAACCGCTTCATTATTCTGCTTCACGTCAACTGTTCCAGGGCCCTGAAAAGGCAAGTGTTACTGATAGACGCGTCACGCAGATTTACAGACAGAGATCCGCAAGCTCTGTGGTGGACACTCAGTCACAACAGTATTGAGACAATGTACATGTATGTACATGAATTCAAAATAATTCCAAAATTAACACCCAGCTGCATGAAGCACTCTTTGAGTCTTGCGGATTGTACAGGTAACCAGGTAACACTTTGCATGGTATAGGATACCCTAAACAGTTGATCAACCTGCAACGAACCACAATTACTGAATATTTTAAGAATTGATCACATCAACGAAATCACACTCACAATGCTCCCCGCCAGGACAGCCGCAGGCTTTGGGGCACACATCGCGATAATACCGTTCTCGATTATACCAGTATTGAGCCTGGTTACCCACATATTCGTCATCGTAGCATTTTCCCTGTCTGGCCCACTGCTTGCAATTTCGATCGTCGTCGTAACACCCGACCCACATGGGCCAACTTTGGCTGCGACCGATTAAAGTCACTAGCAGGACGAACAAAACAACATTGAATGCGGTCATTTCGTTTCTTTGGTGGTTCAGTCTCGCAAAATCGCTTACTTAAATTGAAACTGTTGGCAAACGGGATCACGAAGCGTGAATGACCCGCGAAATTTTGCATGCTCACCCTATTATTTTCTTTGATGCCACAATAGTATTTGCTTTTGTGTGTATCCCACCCCAATGTAAACAATAGCAACTATGAATATGTGAGAGCTTTGTTTGTGTTTTATAGCCATTGAGAACTTATAAAGAACTGCTGTCTAAAGCCCCCTGTGCTCTGTTCGAACGCATTTGCATATAGCACTGAGATCTTTATGTTCAGAAGCAAAGTTTTTTTGAATTTTCATTCTTGAGCGGACAAGAAAATTCTACTCATAATATTGATGGCGCAGCAAGCTCAACAAAAAAATAATTATCGTTCAAGCATAATTGTTGTTTCGTCTTCTTCACGCTGACTTCAATCCAAACCATTGCCGTGTGTCTGAAATTGTTGTGGTTCACCACTTGATTGTTGTGGCCTGAAAACCATTGCCTGCAAACAATTGTCGCACCCGGTGTGGATTAGGTATTGGTCGCACAATGACTTTATAAGAATTGGTCAACTTTTTTCCTGAATCGTGAAGCAGGAAAGTGACGGGGCAGTGACGTTGCGCGATCGCACACAAAGTACATATGTAGTAAAGAGAATGTTTCAGACCCGCAGCAACGTGGGCGCTCTGCCAGATTATTTTCAGCCGAAAATGTTTTGTGAGAATCACAAATAGCACAGTAGTTAAGGGTGACTGAACGTGAAAATCAGGATTGATTTGATGAATTCTACATAGTCATTGTGCGACCAATATTAAGGATGTATCACACGTCACTGCATGATGGCGGCAGAGCAAAAGGAATTGTGCAGCATGAAACTTTCTTCACTCTCCTTGTGGTTGCTGTGAACAGTCCATGATTTTATTTGTCATTGGCAGTCGCACTTATGTAAATCACAAGGTATAGCTATCGAAATCACGAAAATCACATAAATTAGCGGCAGTTGGGTATTGATTGGTGTGCGGCACGCCCCACTGGGATTGGAATTTGCAATGAAATTTTGCAAAGAAATGATGTCACCGAGCACATGTCAAACAATTTTGGCACTTTTGACTTAATTAGCTAAACCCGATTCTGAAACTACGTCATCCAGCCTTTAGTATTCCGTTGACGCTCATTTGGCAGCAGCCAAACACACCACTGCTAATGCACCAAGCACAGCGACGATCGAAGGCATGCGTATGGAGGTTGCCGTCTTGGTCGTGGTCATCAATGGTGTTGACGTCATCGGCGGTTCGTTTGTGGTAGTGCTAGTTGTCGGTTTGTCTAAATTTTGGATTTTTTTGCGCAAAACCGATAAATTGCAGCGAAATCTGGGCTCAAAGTTGCTTGACCATCGATGAACAGAATTCTAGCAACAGCTCGTATGAACACAAGGTGTTAGTCGTCTAACCTGGCATTGTCGTCGTCGAGCCGGGCATTGTAGTCGTTGAGCCGGGCATTGTCGTCGTTGAGCCGGGCATTGTCGTCGTCGAGCCGGGCATTGTCGTCGTTGAGCCGGGCATTGTCGTCGTCGAGCCGGGCATTGTAGTCGTTGAGCCGGGCATTGTCGTCGTCGAGCCGGGCATTGTAGTCGTTGAGCCGGGCATTGTCGTCGTCGAGCCGGGCATTGTAGTCGTTGAGCCGGGCATTGTCGTCGTCGAGCCGGGCATTGTAGTCGTTGAGCCGGGCATTGTCGTCGTCGAGCCGGGCATTGTCGTCGTTGAGCCGGGCATTGTCGTCGTCGAGCCGGGCATTGTCGTCGTCGAGCCGGGCATTGTCGTCGTTGAGCCGGGCATTGTCGTCGTCGAGCCGGGCATTGTAGTCGTTGAGCCGGGCATTGTCGTCGTTGAGCCGGGCATTGTCGTCGTCGAGCCGGGCATTGTCGTCGTTGAGCCGGGCATTGTCGTCGTTGAGCCGGGCATTGTCGTCGTCGAGCCGGGCATTGTCGTCGTCGAGCCGGGCATTGTCGTCGTTGAGCCGGGCATTGTCGTCGTCGAGCCGGGCATTGTCGTCGTTGAGCCGGGCATTGTCGTCGTCGAGCCGGGCATTGTCGTCGTCGAGCCGGGCATTGTAGTCGTTGAGCCGGGCATTGTCGTCGTTGAGCCGGGCATTGTCGTCGTCGAGCCGGGCATTGTCGTCGTGGAAGCTGCATAGACTTTAGCAGTCGCAACCACAATCACGCAAGCGAAGAGCATCGAATTAGCAGAGATCATTCTAGTTGATTCTTTTTAGTTCAAACTGTTGATTTTAAAGCCAATTTTACGCAGCTTGAACAGGCTGATAAATACAATGAGAACTCCTGTGATAATAAGTTTTATCATCTTTGATAAACGAGGCACGCCCACGGGCATCGTAAAAGCTGGTGTCGTCAGCCTTCTGCTATCAAAAACAAACAACGAGGCGCTCCTGTTTTTTCAAGCGGTTTGCTAAAACTGGTTTCTGATACAGTTACTTTCAAAACATTTTGATCGTTAATTATAGGAATTGTCCAACAAAACTGTTGCGTCAAGGAAATGGAACAGGATGTCGCAAGTGCTTAGTACTATACGTACCGGAGTTTTCCGGTTACAGTCCCTGGGGCTCTATTCTGCAGTCGGTGAGAAATCGGATTTTCTATTCCCAAATAGAGCCCAATGGGTCTTTGTTCGAACCAACTTCCGTATAGTGCCCCATGTAAAATTTTTGCACTTTTTGAATGTTGTTCATACCTGGTTGCAACTCGTTTTTGTGCCAAGTAGATACTTGGTATAGACGCTATTCAGGTTTTATGCGAAAGAAAGGCAAAAACATTGACCAAAAATTACGAATTATCAAGTAAAATAGCTAATTTTGTTCCTTTTTTATCAGTAAATTTAGACCATATACGGGGCAACCGAACGAAAAAAATCCCGAATAGAGCTCCATGGAGCTCTACTTGAAACGTTTTCCGAATAGATTCTCACCGGGACTCCATTCGGGGGGGGGGGGCTGTAACCGGAAAACTCCGGTATGTATATATTTATCATCAGCTATATTTCAAGAAACACAAGGTTTTTTTACAGTGGCGGACCAAGGTTTCGGCCAGGGTGGGGCTATGAGGGTCTAATTTCAAAACGTGGTCTTATCCAGTGCTTCTTTACTTTTTCAAAAGTGATTTTCATCCAGGGCTTGATCTGGCGACGGCCTTGCTACTCTTCGGACGGTATTTAGGGTGGCTGCGCTGGCTTGGCTGAGAACTCACTACTATCCCGCTCCCGCGTTTGTTGAAAGCTCGGCGGTCATGCCAAACAAAAGAGAGGGCGCAAAATTTTGACCATTTTGCACAAGCGCGCAATCACCAGAACGTATAATAATGAAAATGTCCGTGGTGTAGCGTGCGCGCAGTGCGCGATTTTTTTGACATTTGAGTGTTCCAGAGTGAAAATCTTGCCATTTGGTGCCAACATTTGCCAACGAGCCTCTTTGCTCCTTGTGACTTCTAGTTCTGAGCCTATACTGGTGCTGGCACCAGTGGTTTTTTAAAAAAAAAAATTTTTTTTTTATTAAAAAAAAAATTTTTTTTAAAAAAAAAATTCGTTCCAAAAGTTAAAAAAAAAATTTTTTTTTTATTATTTCAAAATTCGAAAATTTCTCTATTTTTTTGCTCTAAAAGTGCTATTTTTTGCATAAAAATTGCTACTGTTAACATCACCCGACCCTACCATGGGTGTATTGGGTGCCATAATCGTTGTTTTGTGGCATCTAGACATAGTGCACACACTCACATGGCCTCTCATATGATTACACATGTACATGTGACTGGGTGGGCATGCATTTATCCATGCAACAGACCCGAAAGCAGTGATTCGGTGTGATATTCACTCTATATTTACACTGTTTGTCACATATTTGCATTGGTCGTGTACCAAGAGGCAATAGTTTCACCCAAATTTACCGTCTTGAGTGTCACAAAGCCACACCAAGGCACCCACACCACGTGGAGGAAGTGTACGGGTGTGTACCTGACTACTGTTGGTACTCATTGACCATTGTTTAGTATTGTTTTCGTGTCGTGAGTGCTTTATATGCACTTACCACACGTTATGGAAGAAAAATGCCACTATTTTTTGCTTTAGCGCTCATTTTTTTCGTTTCTGGCAGTTTTTGGCTGGAATAAAAAAATTTTTTTTTTAAATTAAAAAAAAATTTTTTTTTTTAAAAAAAATGGGGTTTGAATAAAAAAATTTTTTTATTAACCACTGGCTGGCACTCTGTGAAGATCAGGAGGTGGATTCTATTAGCTGGGTTACATATATGTATATGCGTCGTAATTCATGGCACTATTTGACAAAAATTGTGTTTTTGCCTAGTTTTACCAGCCCCGGACACAGTGTAGTGGCAGCCGAAGTGGTGCAGCAAGATACCCATGGCGAGGCTAAAGCCAGAGTGGTGCAAGATACCCGTCCAAAGTCCAAAAACTGGGTGTTTTTTCATAAAAATTTTTCTAAAAAAATTTGGGCACTTTTTAAGTTATTTTTTTATTTTGGCCGAAAACTGGCCAACAACGACTTTCTGTGCATGGTGCGATTTTTGCGAATCCGAGGTGAAAAATACCCATTTTTTGCTTATAAAAAGCCTAAATATAGTGGTACAAGATGCCATTTGGGGTTGGTGCAAGGTGGATTCCCCTTGGGGAGTGACCAGGGTTGGGCAAAAAACACGACGGCGTTTTTTCTTAAAAAAACGTCGTTTTTTTAAAAAAAAAGGTCTAGGTCGTTTTTCGTTTTTTAAAATCCTGAATACCTTTGATTTTCCCCGATTTTTTTCAGGGAAAATACCCTGCTTTTCAAGGAAAATCAATTTTTTTGTCACAATTTTTCAAAAAAATTTCGACCAATTTTTACTTTATCGAGATACGTCGATATACGGAGTTTGATCTTCAATGATGACCCCGGCCAAAGTTGGTCCCATGATGCGGTCTGATATGGGATCTTAAGAACTCGCTAGAAAAGGGTTGAAACCCGTTTATTTTGCCTCAGAACACATAGAATTACTTCATTTAACCACGTTTTCTTCCCAACATGAGCGTTTTCCAACTTTTCTGGGCATATTTCGGTCATCTGGACGTTTTAAAAAACGTCTTTAAAAACGAATTTTTGAAAGAAAAAACGTTTTTGAACAACCCTGGGAGTGGTAGCCCCCCAGCCAAAAGGCTCTACACTGTCCGCACTTGTCGTTGTAGGCTTTCGCATTATGCAAAAATATTAAAAGCGAACGTGCGTAGCTCGAAACTTTCAATGTAGGCTGATTTGTTAGGTTTGGAAATTAGTTTCAGATTACATGTGTACATACCTGAAGGTTTTTATGATAGCTTCCTTCTTGAGCAATCATCCTCAAACAAGACAAATAGCCCCGGGACTACTGTATAATCGACAAGTTTGGCGGGGCTACCTGGGCGCAGGTGGGCTAGCCCCTAATAGCCTCTTCCTGGGTCCGCCAGTTGTTAACTGTTTGCCGGAATCGGACTAAACCCTAGAATGGAGTTGGCTGTCAGGCGCGCTGACTAGGTGTACATGCAGGGTTGAAAAAAAAATTTTTTTTATTAACGAGCTTTTTTTTTAAAAAAAAAATTTTTTTTTTGATTTTTTTTTTTGACGAAAATTGTTTTTATTAGAAAAAGTGTTGCAAACGACGTTTCAGGATAAATGAAATCGATGCAACATATTTTTCAAAAATTGAAAAATTTTCGCCTGAGACCCAACTTGTGTGGTGACACCCGGTAGCATTGTGCAGATTCTATGGAATCCTACCAGTCTGAGATTGATGTTCACTAACGATGTACTCTAATGTATGGTAGCATGCCGTACAACGTATTTTAATGCATCTAATGCCGTATATCTGATATACGACCATCAAAATATCGATTACAGCCCAAATCTTGCGTGTCAGATCGACTTTGCGCGCCCGGTTTTGCACCAGACCTATGTATATATATATGTGTAGTAGCATGCAGTGGTACATTATCGGTGCCACATCACTATAAAAGACCATCCCCGCACATCCCTGTACGGATTTGGGGACAATACAGGGCGCCGCAGGCGCGATTTTGGAAAAATTGTCCCGTCCACAGAAAAAAGTGCCAATTTTTTGCCTCGAAAAAGGCCATTTTTGGACATTTCAGCCCATTTTGGGCAACTTTTTTTTTATTAAAAAAAAGCAAAATCTGAGTTTCAAAAAAAAAAATTTTTTTTTTTAAAAATTTTTTTTAATTAACCACTTTTTTTTTAAACAACCCTGTGTACATGCCTTCTGGTCGGCAGATTTCGGTCCAATTTTTAGTTCTTGTCCGGTGTGAAACTGATCATTCGTAGCTGACGAACCGGGACTAGAACTACTGTACACGTGTCCTGACCTTTATGTGATCGTCATTATTAGCTGTTATTATGTACCTATACATGGTCGGAACTAAAAATTGAAGAAAAAAATATAACTTAATAGACCATGCTCACACTATGGGTGATATTTTCGAAACGGTGTAAAGGTCAGTTGGGTGTAAAGGTAGGTGGAAAGTTCGGTGTGACAAAGTTCAGTGTAAGATTGAAACATTGCGCGCTGAGCAAGCAGCAGACGCGCGTTTCTAAACGAGAGGTCAACTTTGACAGTTTGTTGTGCAAGCGTAAAGCGTTTGTTTGCAACTGGTTCATTTAAGCAGGTTGCACAAACGTTTTAAAGGAATATTTGTAAGTTACCTATCATTTCGCCGCAAGGCTGTTGAGAAATTGAACATTCATTGACGGCGGTGCCAAAAAATTTTGACGTCACTAACTGATCGCAGCACGAAATCATAACGGCTCCATGAAAGGTTACGAAATTCATACATACTGTATCGTTTAAAAACGCTTGCGCAACCAGCCCAAACAAACAATATTGCAAACAAACGATTAACACTTGCACAGCAGACTGTCAAAGTTGATCTTTCGTTTAGAAACGCGCGTCTGCTGCTTGCTCAGCAGCGTGCAATGTTTCAAGCTTCCGCCGAGCTTACAGTGAACTTTCCCACACCGAGCTTTCCACCGACCTTTACACCCAACTGACCTTTACACCGTTTCGAAAATATCACCCTTTGTGGCAGTGATAAGAAACGCGGGGCATACCACCACACTTCTTCTGCGTGCGTTGTTGCTTTTATCAGGACGCTGCTGAAGTTTTGATAACAATAACTTTACCCTGTTCACGAGTTAAGAGAAAGAAGCCCTTTAGTAAAAAATCTGTTTCTTCATAGGTTCGCTCTGTAGAACTTGTTAAAATGAAACGTGCAGGATAGTGTAATACTAGTTCGACTTGCAGTGCATGTATGTATGTATGTACAAAATAACAAACATGAAAACGGACGCTGGGGTCTTGCATCACAAATCTTCGGTCAAGAATAAAATAATCAACATTCATGAAATTCACACCGCGAGATTTCCGTTTGCCCAGGAATTACGCACATTTTTTATGCATATTGAACACACGTGGCTCTCTGATACCTTGCAATTTGCAATATCCCGTATGGCGCATCAACTTGACAATACCTAGGCAACAGTATGGCCGCACTCAGACAAACGCGAAATGCGAAAAGCGAAAAGTTCAGCACAACAGCAACTTCTTAACCACGGGCTTAAAGCACAGTGATGCTCAAACAAAATGTTTCAGAGGCTGTTTGGCGTGCGCTGTGGATGATGACTACGCTGAAAAACTTTTCGCTTTTCGCTTTTCGCGTTTGTCTGAGTGCGGCCTATGGGCGTAATATAACAGTCAGCAAGCACATAGAGCAAACTTGAACGCTGTCCATGGCTGAATCTGGCGTTGCCTACATGGTTTGGGAGCTCCGCCATTTGATGGAGCAATCAGTAATTTTCGTGGCCAGTTACAAAATGAGCACTGAATTGAATTTGTGCGTCATCTGCCACGATAAACAGGTACGCGTCAGTTTATCTGAATAATGGTTGTTTTTCAACACATGTCATGGCAAAAGAACTTCGGATTTTCTTTGACGTGACCCTCGGGCAGGGTTGGGCAAAAAGTTTTTAAAAAACTTGCTTAAACTTTTTTAAAATTGTTTCGGGGGAACAAAATGGTCTCAAAGGGCCAAAAATAGCCTTTTTGGGGATTTTTGTTGTCGTTTTCAAGGGTCGAAAAATTTCTTTTAGCAAGATCACTTTTGGGGCATTATTTGGTATCTAATGCCCCAAGCGATGTTAACGCACCTTCCCGTGATACGTTAACACAGGGTTCATGTACCTACGTGGTACTTCGATGTCACACCCCATCGAGGAGCTCGAAGTCGGTCAGATACGACCGATTCAGCGACCCGACAAGTGTTTCTTCAGCTTAGTGTGTCTGAATTCCGTGTGGTTTATGAATAAATGTTGTTTATTCTATCACAAACTAATGTGTCTGATTCTATAGTGCGACAATAATCGGTCCATATCAAGAACAGAGTGTTGTCACGTAAACAGCCTTCGTACATGTGTGATGCATACCAAGTCACAAAAGTGACTTGTCAATTTAAGTTGCAGTTTTTCAAATAAAGTTGCATTTTTTTGCGTTTTTGCGTGTTTCTAGGCCAATTTCGTCAAATTTCACCGAATCTGAGACTTTTTAAAACAAATTTTTTAAGAAAAAAAATAAAAATTTAAACAAATTGAAAAAAACGTTTAAAATTTTTTTCCAGCCCTGCCCGCTGGCACCTATACCCATGGCCTATTGTACAGACATGTCTGAGCCTGAGCCCAAGAATGGGAAACCCAATAAATTATTCCAATCGTTATGCAACAACATGAAAACGTTTCAATTGTCCGTCAATCATACAACAGCTGAACAGCAGCAAGTCACACCAGTTCCAGGCGTCAGTACTATTCGTTCCGTGTGGCGGCCTTCGTTGTTGTTCGTCGTGTCACAAAACAGCCGTCTGCTGTCCCGTCTGTCTGGCCGAAGTCAAAGGTCGCTTGAAACTTCAAATTTTCCAGTCTTCCGATTGTCGTGGGCCCGCCGCAGCTGACAACGAAAACAGGCAGTCGTCGAGGTAAAACTGGTCATTGATCTCACGGCACTGCAATTGGTGTTTTTGCTTCTGTAAATTAAAAATTGCCATTGATCTGAAATCGAGTCGTATTAACCTTGAAGGCATTGCAACGGACCTGGCATGGACTTGGTTCGGGCTTACGGAAATTATGGTTGAGCTGTGTGTACAAAGTACATACTGTATTTTGTGATAGGGCTGGCGCGCAATCCAGCTTTTGGCCAAGGGCGGGGCCAAATCCAAAAAGTCGTTTTCATCCAGTGCTGGTTCCATTTCTGAAAAGTCGTTGTTATCTAGTGCTTGTTTAGAATTGCGCTTTTTGCACAAATATTATGCAAATGTGACAATGCACGCGAAGCGCGCAAAATTTTGGCACTTTCTACGCACACGACAACAAAATTTCATTGAGAATGGGTGTGTCTGACCTGCGAAGCGTGCGATTTTTGGACTTTTGATGTGTATCAGAGGGAAAGTCCTGCAATTTAGGGGCCCCTTTTCATTCTTCTTTGCGAAACGGTGCCACGTCTTCAGGGCAGTGGCGTCGTTAGGGGGGTTGGGGGGTTACCCCCTGGTATGGGGGATGGGAAATCGGCCCGATTGTATGGGGGTATGGGAAATTTTTCACTTTTGGAACAAGCACCCCTAAGAAATGACTTTTTGACCCCGAGAAGTACCAAAAATTGACCATTTTCGCCTAAAAATGTCAAAAATTGCTTGCTGCCGCAAGAAAATCCTGTTGCAAGCACTTTTAGACCACTTTTTGGTACTCTTAGAAGATTTTTGGGGTCATTTTTTAAAAATTCCCCCCTGGGGTATGGCAATTTTTTGAATTTTTGGAGCACCCCCTGGTATGGGAAAATTTTGATTTTTGGGGTATGCATGGGAAATTTCCCGAAAATTGGGCTGGGTGGGAAAACTTCGATTTCTCAACGACACCTCTGCTTCAGGGCCCTAATGGACCATAGATGAGGCAAGGCCCCTGTGGCCCCTTGGAACCGCCCTTGAGTTGGCGCACTAATTTCGACGGTTTCGTTGCATCAAATGAACAACTTCTACGCTGCTCAAAATTAGTATAATACGCCGACTCTTTCACAACAGCTCAACCAAAATTTGGCTATGCCAAGCCAAGTTTAGTCCATCGCAGTGGACTTGCCTTCAAAGTCGTTTGATACGGCCCATAGCCTTTCGGAAGCAGTTTTTCTCCTATTGTATTCAGTTTAAAAATTTATTCCAGCGCATCAGTGCAAAGCAGTGAATCATCAAAACAACCGGCAAACACCGTTGGTCAACCAAAATCACCCCGAAATGCGATCGACAATCTTCTGTCCGACCACGTTAAGGACACCGTTGACCGAATGAATCAAATCATGACGATTGTATCAGATAATCAGACGTTGCCGCTGGTAGCTACTCAATTGCCCGCCGTGATCGACTTGTTTAGCGTCTACACCAACTCCAATCATGACCTGCTGAGGACAAAGAGTGCCGAATTGAAGCGATTGGCGAACGAGCGGGTCCTCATCAGAGCTTATCGCTGAATCGTCAAAACAGATCTGCATGTTCAGTTCGTATCAGCGTTGTTCACGTCGATCCAGTCTGACGATGTCATTGCTGTGTCCCAGTGGTGCACCCAAGGCTCATCAGTGATCGTGTGTGACACAAAGGGCAACAGCGCACTGTACGTGGCTGTGGAACACAACAGTGTCAAATGTGTCAAAGTGCTACTCAAGCACAAAGCTGATGTTTCGTTTGCTGATTCGCTTGGTACCACGCCGTTAATGTTGGCCGCTCGCAAGGGATACGGCGGAATTGTCAGGATATTGCTTTGTTGTGATGCAGGTATGCACAAAGACAAACCCACGTATTCAATCTCGTTCTTATCAAATTCGCGTAAGATGAACACGAGATCGGAGCTGCTCAGAACCGATGTAGTGCACTGCAAAGACTCCTTCTGAAACAATCACGTCATGAAGCGAACCACAACAAGAACGGTCTCTCAGATAATGACTGGGATGGGAACCAAGCTCGCCCCCTCTTGATGGTAGCACTTTTAACTCTATAGGTTTGGAAATTGGCCGACATGTAGGTAAAACCGATGATGGAGTGGGAAGTGCCGATAGTGCCGTGGCGTCTGATTTGCATTTTGGGAAGCAAATATAGAAAAACCTAAAAAAGTTTTGTGACAAAACTGCATGCGTGGCTTCTGGCCTTGCCGTCGTAAGACCACCTTCAATGGTAACGTAAGACCACCACCTTGAGCCACACTCATTCAGCGTAAGATTTTCTACACATTGGTGTATCTTTGAAAGGTTACACCTTAGCTAGTGTATGTGATACACGAGTGAGTATTTCATTCAGATGTGCAAGTGCGAGCGCAGGACAAGATCGGCAACACTGCATTGCACTGGGCGAGCATGAAACATCATCTTTCGATTGTGTCCGCGTTGGTGCAGACTGGAGCCGACATCGGTGCACGGAACGATTGCAAATGCACTCCTCTACATGAAGCGTGTCGCAGGGGTAACGCAGATATTGTGAAGACTTTGTTGTCGGGCAAGAAAAAGAGCAAGGAACTGTGCAAGATAGTTGCCCTGAAAGACGAAAAAGATCGCAACGCATTCGAAATGACATTGGAGTGCGCCAGACAAATGCCGACTGCTAGCAAATACACGGATATCCTCAGACTGCTGGCGCCTCATGTTGATGTGAACGAACAGGACAACACGCGGTGGGCTTAATCTACACATCAGAGGAATTAGAGCGATATAGAATGCGAAGAATTCGGAGCAAAAGTATTAAGCAAAATTTCACGAAGTTGAAAGCATTTGACTGGTCGCATCATAAGAAAATGTTCGACTACCGCCAAAAACCTGATAAAAATTTGTAACAACAAAATTCCATTGCGCAGGTTTCAAAACAATGCACTCCACCGCGCCGTTCTTGATGATCGGCCTCACCTCATTCGAGTGCTGATTGAATGCGGTGCTGACACGGAATTGTCGAATCGTTTGTGTCAGACGCCGCTCAGCCTGGCGCATTTGAAGAAACGCACCAAATGCTTTGCGGCGCTGCTTGATTGTGGCGCTGATGATACGCTGTTGTACCTGTCTTGAAACGAATAAAAAGCGTCATGGTCATATGGACTGTGCTTTCATTACCGACATAGTCACAACATCGTCGTTAACCACAGAACCATAAACATTCCAAGTTCAACGTTATTCTTCTTCGTTTTTGCACATAACCTATACCAGATAAAGGCAAACTGCACCAACACGAGCCCGACTTCGAAAGTGGTGTGCATTCAAAACGAAAAGAAAGAGAAAATCATCATGCTCCACTTTGTATTCTTCAACGTGTAACAATTCCCAAATCAGCAGCCACGTCAGAATGTTTCACTATTCTGCCAGCTGCGAAATCGAGCTCATGTTGGTGTACATACAGTAGTTTGCCTTTACCTGTTGCGTGGCAGAAACGAATATCTTCTCCGACTATCAAATACATAAACATTTATCGTACACTGAAACTGACAGTTCCGCGCAGAGGGGAATGTGTTTGAAGGAGCCTCCATAGTTAAGCTCACATACTTGGCACTGGTCAAACGACCGAATCTGTTACTGATAGAAAAAACGATTGTCTCCTTTTTATTCAATCCTGTAGTTTGTTTCACAGCTCATGCACGCTCAACTCACTCAAACAGCTAAATCCAATCGACGACTGCATTGCCACTGGCCTATGTACTGTGTATATATTGTGCAAGCTCCAACTGTATGTACGGAATGTATTTCTACCACCTGGCACTGCCAAGGCAACAAATACAAAACTCAGCTGGAACCAGCACCAACACTTGGTCAACATGAACCACGGCTGTATATACTATATGAAGGCAATATTTTTGGCACCCGACCACGGCAAAGTTGTATATACGCACACGCTCTGATGGATTGTTCTTGAAATTCCATGCTAAAAAATCAAACGCAACGCCTGATTGAGCACATTGTATTCTGAAAATCGTCCTGTCGGCTTGAAACCAATAGACGTTTACTGAGCGCTGGTGAGATTATTCAAAATGTCTTGCCAACTCGGCTCTACTACTAGCAGATCATCATCGCAACAAAATCATAACGTTCGCGACTCACTTCGTTGTGGCAATAAGAAATGTGCTAAGTCGGTGGTGGGCTACAAGAATGTGCTGTGCAATTGGTGCGGAAAGTGGGTGCACGTGGCCACTGAGGAAATGGTCGAGAAAGCAAATGAGTGAGTGACACGGATTTTTTTATCATATTCGCTTTGTTTGGCTTGCAATTTTTTCAGGTTTTATGATTCAGGCTGCTCGATGTCTAGCTGGGTGTTGATGTCCCCCTGACCTCGATGTTCCTCTGATGGGAAAGTGTGTCAGGGATACAAAATACAGTTGCATGCCAATCGACGAAGCGCCTTGCGGCTTGCTATATCTGACAAAAATCATATACATCGAATCGGCTATCACGAATCACCATCGGCGGCATCGGGGGAGATCAAAAATGGATAAACACTTTCATTTTGCCCGGATGCTGCCGATGGTGATTCGTGATGGCCGATTCAGAGTACACGCCCTCCATTGGTTACTTTCAGCAAGCAGGAACAACCCAAAGTCGATTGGCATGCAACTACGCGGCATATGAAGGTGATTTCATGTCAGGGGGACATCGACACCCAGGGGGACATTGGGATTTAATGAGGGTATATCTGCTGGACCTGATGTGATTTTGAGAAGACGGCACACAAGAATTTCCCACCACATCGTTACTATCTGATCGAGCCCAGGGTATCTACTCATTAAGCAGATCTGAGAACAAAGAACAAATTCTCGCGCGCTGATTGGTCCACGTATGTTCAAAAGCCAATCAGCGCTCGATAATTTGTTCTTTGTTCTCTGAGAGAACGAAGTATAGTTAGGCCTTAAAGGGTGTGTCTAACGTCTCTTAACCCCATGTTTTATGAGGTGCAATCGAAAGATGACCTCGACAGCCCGCCGTGTGCAAAAAACCGCGTCTTGTAGCTCGCTAAATCGCGAAATCTTGAGGGTTACTTTTCGAATTAAATCAATTTCCGGACACAAAACTCCAGGCGCTTTTGAGTGGGCGCTACTCACGTTTGGCGTTTTTCTGCTGAAACATTGCATGTTTAAGCGCGGCTCAGCCGCCTATACAATGCAGGTAGACGCTCAACACACACCGCTCTGGCTGCTGGCTTGACTGTGGACACAATGAATGTTTCATTTAACACATAGAAGCTGGTTTGTGAGTGTTTCGCTTCGTAGCTCTTTTCCGTCTGCTCAGTCTGAATTTTGTGTCCGGAAATTGATTTTATTCGAAAAGTAACCCTCAAGATTTCGCGATTTAGCGAGTTAGAAGACGCGGCTTTTTGCACACGGCGGCCTTTCGGGGGCATCTTTCAATTCCACCCAAAAAACATGGGGTTAGGAGACGTTAGACACACCCTTTAATAGAACAATGCAGTCCCTGCAATGACATTGTCTTCATACACATATTGTTGCTTTCAGGTCAATTTGGGAGGAAAACTGTTCTCATCTGAAAGATTCAAGAATGTCAAAATACGAACCAGCCAGCTACCGGTGCGACGGCTCACCAGAGTGCAGAAACGCAACTAAACGGCGCATTTCCATTATACGAGATTGGAGCTCGACGGAAGAGCACGAGTTCAAAGTTCTTCAGCTGAACATCGATATTTTCACGGACGGTGAAGGGAACAAACTGAAGAAATTGCGATATTTCATGGCGCTGAATCGCATCGGTGTCGCTGCCATACAGGAAGTGTGCGATAAGAACTACAGATATGACAATACTATCACACCGCGGTATCTGAATCGATTGAAAGAACGTTTCGAGTCCTTCCCAAACTACGAGTGCATTTGGAACGACGAAACGAAGAAGAAAAATCTATGTTTTCTTATCCGCAAGTCGTTGCGTCGACGAGACCAGATTTTGCAAGACGATCTCAGCCTTTCCGCATCGGACAAGATTCAAGCACAAGCAATTGAAATCAGACCAAACGCGAAGGAGCCAGAGCTGAATCTCACGCTTGTCAACGTCTACATAACTGGACGCAACAAAGTGCCGATAAAAAATATGCTGACACAATTTGAAGATGGCAACGCGCTGATTGTGGGCGATCTGAATGCCCATCACAAAAACTGGTTTTCAAACGCGGTCAATAAGCCGAGAGGCAATGGAATTGCCAAGGAGCTGGATGATAACATAAGCTGGTCCATTGAGAACAATAAGAAGTATCCGACGTTCTTCCATTGGAATGTTCCTCATAGCCCAAGTTCAATCGACCTCACTCTCGCCACCAAACATCTCAAAGACAAAATGTCGATCGACTGGCAAGTGCACGGCAGCATCGACTCTGATCACCAGCCAATCGTAATCACTTTGACGCCAAAAGTTGATGACGAACCCAAAAATGAACCCAGTCCCAATCCAACGCCAATTCAAACACCTGATGTTTCGCCGAGAACTCGTGCTGAAGATGGACCTGATGGAGTCAGTGATGAACGACCATCAAGGGACTTGGTTGGTGTTGCTGAGCCAAACATACCACCAACCGAAAACGCGCAGAGATCGATTACACCACCAGATCAGGTAGCAGCGGAAGTGCAAGAAAGGTCACGAAGTGAAGCTGCACATCGTGACCCCGTCGGCTGTCCAAATCTTGTTCGTGTACTGATCGAATGCGGTGCCAACATGGAACTATCAAATGGATTTGGTCAGACTGCACTGGAACTGGCCCGATCCAAACGACGACCCAACTGTCTGGCCGCCCTGCTTGACTGCGGTGCAGACGCCAGGTCGTTGTACGGGCCGTCCACTGACATATTGCCCGTGCATGAGGGCTGTGATGTGATGGACTGTAACGGGATATACAACGGCACTCACACCGGAATCGAAATCGCGAAGGAAGCTCTTGAAGATGATGGTGACCAATGAAGGTATACATAATCAATCTCACTCAACGGCTCCAAGTTTCGCTGCTGCGTTTGTTGTCATGCGATCTGCAGTGTGTTCCGGAACGTTTTGAAATTATTGAAGGCATTGTGTCAACTTTACACCACAATCGGTCTTTTCTCTGGCATATCTTTCCAGATACAATCAAATGAACATCCATTCTACATACATAACTAGATTTTCATATACAAACAGTCTGGATCTAGATCAACAAATGTTTCACAACTTCGGGATACAAATATTTCAGCAATTTGTCAGACCGCGCAACACCAACAGCACGACTTGCCATATTTGGCAGGTCGATTCACCCACGACGGGAAGTTCACGTTCGGACACAGTTTCTGCGAAATTTAAATTTATGATATAAAAATAGGAGTATTGTTCACCAAATTTGTCAGGTTTCCAACAACCTTTGCCAGTTTTTTGCTGTAGTCGTTACAGTTACGACAGACGGCATTGTAGCCTCCACTGTCGTCAAACTGCTGTTGCAGCTCGACGACGATCTGTTCGATTTGCTCGTAGCTCAGTTGAGAGCGACAAAAGTATATTTCATTTCTGAATGGAATCCGTTTGCATCTTGTCTTTCGTAAAACAAGAACAATGCTGAAAACCAACGTGAGCTGAACGTTGCTGCTCCGCATTTCTTCTCCCAGACGGCCGGCCGGTTTCACAAGCACAATGGCGGAATCTTCACCAACGCCAACGCCGAAGTTGACTTCTGCAACAGTGTATGACCAAATTTAAGCCGAAGCGAGAAATAAAATCTGATGATCGAAGCAATTATTTTCTAACGCACCGATATCGTACACAACTACGGCGCTGTGATACGGTCCGCAACCTATTTGGTAGCAGGCTCTGGCTGACTGACTCAACAGTTCGTACACGAACAAGTACACATCCGTTCCACCCACACCACCCCTCGATGGCTGCAGTTCGTTCGGATCTATTTGTGAGCCTGTGTGTTTACAAACAGAACTTGAAAAAGATTATCAAGATGTTCCAGAAGAAACGGTTATCATGTAAACACAACCAGCTGTATTAATCGTGAAAACCATCACATTCGAGCACTCGACTTTGACTGCTTTTTGACTACGACTTAACAAAAAGCGAACTGGGACTTCTCCTAGTGTGACCGCTCTAATTTCGATGTATGCTGTTGATCGATTGTGGGGGAACATTGCTAGATGTGTAAGTTGGATGAAATTAGTATTTCATTTCCATCCCAACATGCGGTTCATGGATGATCCTAATGTCCTCGTGGTCGCAATATGTGGTATTTGCCTACGAAACTGGGCTAAATGCTGCTCTGTGAAACTAACATGTGCTAAAAACTGATCTACCTGGGATACAGTGCACTGTTGCAATGCTGCAGCTGTCGGCAAATGGGATTGAGCTTCGGTTACCGTAACCCAACTGGATGTCCGCAAACAGCAGGTAGAACACAACACCAGCTACGGACATGCTGATAACTGTGTTATGCTGAGTGCTTTTGGAAAAGTTTGAGCCAGTTGAACGTGAAGAAAATTGGTTACAATGTCTTGCGGGCCTTTTGCGCTTTGGATTAATTTGCCCCAGTGACGTGAGCATAGCCTTATGCCTAAGTGTAGGGTTTAGACTTAGGCCTTGGCTTGGCATTAGGCTGAGGGCTAGGATGACCCTTTCTGATGGAACCACAGCCGCGTGGAACAACGACTGCATCTTTTAGTGGGCGCAGGCCTCTTTGTGTGGATACTGTATACGTACGTGGAATTTGATCGCACCTGGCCTTTGAGGCTGTTCTGTTTA